>CAUYQV010108399.1:0-50109 GCA_963574575.1 Galagoides demidoff
ATAGGCGAAACACCTATATACCTCGGCCAAAAATGCCATTTGTGAGAGAGCAGTGAAAAGGCTTTGTGCAGGCATACTTGGGAGAAACTGAGGCAGAATCCCATGTGGCCAGGTTGGTTGTGAGCCTAACATGACCAAGGCTTCAGCTGGAATAGCATTTACTGTGTTAAGGAATGAAGGTTGACTTTATAAGGCCAATGAAAAAGCCCTTTGGAAAACTGGCCAGATACCCATCAGTAACCTTTCCTGATCTATGGTAAGGGACAAAGGTCACTTGCTGATGGGTCTGGGAATGGAAATGTGCTAGGGGACCTTGAGAGAAGAGGAATTTACCCAATGTATATAGGTATCTAATGGCACAGATGAAACTTGGGCTCATGCAAGGCTTTTGAGAAGTCCAGCCTGAGAATTCCTTATAAAAGGCTCCAGTAAAAACCCCCTGACTTAAAGCCCACATGGGAGCAGAGGTTTTGTGCACAAATTCCTGTATGCCCAGGAAGTTTCTCTATGCTTTGTTTAAAGATCCGAAGTAACAGCCTCCAAATGGCAAGGCCAGCAAGGGCAGGTATTCAATCTACCTTGTTCCTCCCTAGCCTCAGGCTTCATCAGATAAGAACCAAGAAGTAATGGCTAACAACATGTTCTCCATTAAGATTGGGTTATGTCAAAAGGGTTATGTTAAAAGGTGTATGTTGAGTGGATTATCAGATGTCACATGATGTTTAATTGGATCAATGAGGTCATTGCTATATGTACAAAATTCCCTATATAAGCCAACTGCAAATAAAGAAGCTCGCCATTTTGCCTGAGTGAGCAGATGGTCACCTTTATTTAAAACACAATTTCAATAAGCGTGCTTATTCTCTGCGACATCACTTTTCTGTGAGACCCATAGGGCAACACTGTATGACCCACCATGGAGATGTGGCTCCAGAGGGTGAATGGCAGAGAGAAGGCCTCAGGGACTGAGCCATGGCAATGCAGAGAGAGACCCTGACTCAGATAGGAAATGGGGCAGAGGACAGAGCTACTGGTGCGCCCTTTAGGAGTGTTGGTGTTGCTGATAAAATCACCCTTCATCAGCAACTTCTGGTAAAAATTACCTCTTACTTCTCGAGAGTGATCTCGGAAGGAAAGTGGCTGTGGTAACTCTTCCACATATAATGAGGCCTGCATCTTATTTTTCTCTCTTCTCCCTACTAATTTTCAGTAAAAATCATTTTACTGCAGGATTTTTTTCATCGTATTTTAAAATTAAAGTTTTTTTTTTTAAGAAACCATGGTCCTTATTAGGAATGGTGAGTGCAGGGAAGCAGCTGAAGAGCACAAGGATGAGGGAAGCCACACACAGGCTACAACCGTGTCCCAGGAGGCACCAGAGGTTTGGGGAAAGCCGGTAGACTTTTGTCAATTGTAGAATTGAGGAAGGTCTGAGCCGCTTTGCCCGCCCTAGATCTTGAGGGGCAGATGCATGCCAGGTCGTCATCTAGGTAACAAAGCTACCTTGCTCAGTCCCCATGGAAAGATTCTATTGTCAGCTGCATTCTGAAGATGAGAAAATTACACCCAGAGTCATTCCTGATGTCATTCATTTAGTAAACTGCAGAGCAGGATTACAATATTAGTCTAACGAGAAAGGTCTCAACATATCTTTTTCCCACACATGCTGACACTGAATCCCCACATAGCCAAGTCCCACACATCCTTTAAGGTTAGTCTCCCTCTGTGAGATTCCACATCCCTTACTGAGACTTTAAATTCTTTCCTGGTAGCACATGGACACAATCAGATGGCACACATCTGTATTAAAAGTTTCTTCTGATGTTTTCCGACTTCCTTTTGCTCACAGTCAGTTGTCTCGTGGTATTGTCATACTTTCTCCCTGGTCTTCCTTTTCCACTCACTTTTTTACCTGCTGCCCCTGCCTTTGTCTCCACTCAGGCAAAGGTGTTTCCACTTCTAAATATTCAACAGACACCTTCAGCCCTTACCCCATTAGCTTTCTCTGCAGCACCTGACATTCTTCAGATCCTCATCTCCATCTTCACTGCACCTGTTAGACTTTTTTCATACCAGCATCTCTGATCCTTCCAGTACTCTCTTTTCCTAGCTATTGATAAAATTTTTATGTACCCGCTGGTATCTGCTGCTCTCCATCTTTACCTGGTATATTTATCCTACAGTCCATAAATGAGCCCCATATGGTGATAAGGAAGCCTCCTGAAAGAGATGCAAATTATGGTGTTTACATGTGTTTCTTCTATGCAAAGTATTCTCTCTTTAAATGGTATGCATTTTTAGAAATATTTATGGAGGACCTATATTAAACCAGCCATTCTTGAAGTAAAGTAGTTTGGAAACCTGACAAAGGTCCCTATGGACTTATATTAGGCCATAAACCGTGAACACATAAATAAGTGAATTATATAACTTATAACTTTTTTTTTACATAGTCTCACTTTATCCCCCTTGGTAGAGTGCTGTGGCATCATAGCTCACAGAGACCTCAATTCTTGGGCTCAAGTGATCTTCTTGCCTCAGCCTCCCTGTAGCTGAGACTACAGGTGCCTGCCACAACACTCCTATTTTTTAGAGATGGAGTCTCACTCTTGCTCAGGCTGGTCTCAAACTCTTGAGCTCAGGCAATCCACCACCACCCCCGCCCCCAGCCTTCCAGAGTGCAGGGATTATAGGCATGAGCCACCACGTCTGGACTTGATATGTTTAAAGGGCTGCAGAAAAGATAGAACAAGGTAAAGGTGATCTAAAGGGCTGGGGCAGCTGGGTGGGCTTCATTGAGAAAGTGGTGGTTGGTTGATGCCTTGCAAAGATGCGAGGAGCTGCCATGTTTTCAGCAAGTGAGGCAGAGGGAACAGCAAGTGCCGAGAGGAACAAAAATAATGGTGAAAGAGAAGGTCATTTAAAAATGGAACACATTTCAGTGTGTTTATGGGAATGACTGAGCAGAGAGTTAAAAAGCAAAGATACAGGCAAAAGGGGAGATTGCAGCAGCAATTTTCTTGAGCAAGTGAGAGGATCCAGGATCTAGGACACATTTGGAACTTCTGACTTTCAGTAGGAGCAGAGAGACTTTATTGGTAATAATACCAGAAAATATGTGTCTTTGGTACAGGTAGGATAATGAAGGAATTTTATAGACCAATCATATAAATTCTCCAAATTTTCTCAGTGAAATAGAAAGCAAGTTCATCTCCCAAAAATGAAGAAAAGTTTGGGGGGGGGGGAGGTTAGAAATCAAAAGTTTAAAGAGATAAAAGAAGATATAAAATAGCTACCTAGTAGAATAAAAGATAAGGAAATCTTATCCGATTGCCAGGAAGCACTTAAAAGACCCATTTGAAATTCAATGTCAAAAATGTAAAAACAAGTTAGGACGGATGTGGGCTACTTTCTAGCCACTATCAATGGAACAGGTGCAGGCACAGACAGGAGGCAAAAATTTAGACTTACCCAGGGAAGTTACTTTGTCAAGTATGTGTAATAAAGTAAGAGGGGACAAGGAATTAGAGTGATTGACAATGAATTTAAGGTTCACAAGCAGAGATTGTGGACACTGAGTGACTAAAGGATAGTAAAAAGGTGGTGGATGAAAAGGTGAAAATGATGGATTGTTGGTTCCAGCCTGCAGTGGAGGAATTGTTGGAGCTAAAATATTACAGGGAGTGAGCTGAAAATACAGAAAGGAGTGGCCAGACGTTGGGAAGAATGAATTTAAAATTTTGTAGGAGGTGGATGGATGGATGATGACAGCGTCTAGAATATGACAATGTGAGCAATCAGCTTGTCAAAAATTTATACCTACAAAATAATGACTATCCATGTCTCTATATCTTTCCTGTATTACCCACCTTGACTCTAAATGTTTCATGCTTTGAGATGATGCCTATAGATTCGGGTACCCGCTCCCTGTTGGCCATGTCCATTGGATAGGTAATAAGTATTCTGGGCTTAACTCATTACTTCAGCCTTTCCCTACTCCCCATCAGCTGACACACAGAATGTCATCACGGCCTAACCTCTTAAATATATACACTGTCTTTTTTCTCCAGTTCTGCTCCACAAGCTAAAAATCTATATTCTCACAATTTCAAAACTGGACTGTTATAACCATTTTCCATCTTCTTTGTTCAGTCTATTCCTAAACCAGTTTTCCATATGCCTTTTGGAGTAGGGTCTCTACAGTGCAAACCCACTTAAAGTGTCTCTGTGGTTTCTGTTGCTTTCTGCTACTGCTTAGCAGAAGTAGGCAGCTGCATATGACCTGGAGCCTGCTCCACTCCGGCCTCCCAGCACACCACGCTCCTGTCAGGCTCTAGCCACGTTGAACTGCACTGAGCTCCTCAGAGATGGTCTTCTTCCTCACAACTCATCACCCTTGTAAAGATGAAGAGTCTCTACTTTTGTCTCTTCCAGGGGTGATCATCCTCTTCCTCTACCTTCTACATCTAGCTATTGCTCATCCATCAAAGTCAACGTGAGTGTGGCCTCGTCCTGAAAGCCTTTTCAGGAGCTATAAGTGAACAAACTTAAGATCTGCACCATGTGACCCCAAAGCATCCTGTTCTTATTTATAGTGAGACATTTTTCATACATAATATTGCAAATTAGTCATTTTTAATTTGTCTTTCTTCTCTCTGGGCTATGAGCTTGTATGGGCAGACCTTGGCTTTTTCAGTTGAACTTCCCACAGTTTCAAACACATTGTCTGGACACTTAACAGGTAATCAGTATGATCAGCACTTAATTGAATGCTGATTTTATAGTGATGTAACTATATGTTCACATCCTGGGGCTCCAATTAAAAACATAAAAAAATTCTTGGGGATGGCAATTCTTTTGTAATCCCCAAGGTACAGGAATAACTTGTTTTATTCTGCTTTGCTTTGTTGCATTTCACAGATACTGCTTTTCACAAATTCAAGGTTTGTGTCAGCCCTACATGGCACACGTCTATGGGTAAGAGCATGGGCTCAATTCATACCTGTGTACACAAACTTTGACGACACATTTGATATTCACTAAAATGCACTGGTACAGCGGGTTCAGCCATGTAAGATCTCTGCTGAGGCCAGATGACTCCAGTCTCCTAATACAGCACAGATAGGGTATACAATACAGTGGATTGGTTTTATTCAGTTATAGCAAACATCTAGCTCTATCTCAGTAACTTTTTTCCTAGTAGAGAAAATTGTTTTTGTACATTACATTTACATAGAACGTTGGGGCGGTGCCTGTGGCTCAAAGGAATAGGGCACCAGCCCCATATGCCAGAGGTGGTGGGTTCAAATACAGCCCCAGCCAAAAAATGCAAAAAAAAAAAAAAATTTACATAGAACAAAGAAACTAAGGTATTTAATGCCTGAGATTAAGTACCAAAGCTCCTAAATGAATCCTATCTTTTCTTTGCAAATAAATTGCATGGAGGGATTATCATTATGTGATAAATTTGGTAAGAGACTCCTGAGAAGACATGATTGGGCGCATGCAGGGTGGTATGGCCATAGACATCCAAACAAAAGGAAATAATCATCACTTTGAGGTTTAAAAAACTAAACACATTGAATTCTCTGACTCTGGCCATCGCCTATTTGGAGCAAATGCCCTTCACACGATTAGCCAAAGGTTCTCAACTTTCAGGGCTTCCTTCTCCGGCCCAGCTGGTTCTGAAGCAGAGCTGCTGCGGTAGTGAGGCCAGAGCGCTACGATCTCTGCACAGGTTGCCCTGTTCCTGTCTTCCTCCTGATAAGAATGGGATGCCAGATGAGAAACAAGTGTGGCTGGAACAACCTGGGATATTCCCCCCAGATCCACAAATGGAATTTATTGTCAAAAACAGAGGGATGAGAAAGTAATTGAATTGCAGGTTTTTAAGGTTTATTAACATAGCTTCGTTTTACTTCATTCACCATTATTGAATTCCAAGTTACTGTGTGCCTGATATTGAACTGTGCTAACTAGGCACAGGGGATGCATTGCACAGGGCATTGAAACAGAACACGTGCAGCAAGGGAAACCTTGTGGCTCAGGGCAGCACACTGAGCTTGAATTTCAACTCTGCCTTCCGCTTACCACCTGCATTACCATGCCAGCTATTCAGCCTCTTTGAGCCTGAATTTCCTCATATAAAAAATAAAGAAGACTGTGTCTCCCATGAAGGGTTGGTGTGAAGAGTAACTGAGCTCACACCCGCAGCACTCCTCATGGAGGGTGCGACGTAGCTACAATCAGTAAAGAATAGCTGCTCTCCCAAGGAGGTTATAATCCACCTGGGAAACAGAAATTTACATAATTAACCATAATAAAATATTATAAGTATTAAACAAACCCTGTGGGACTAGAGACAAGGGAATAATTAATCCCCCAGAAGCAGTGGGAGGGACACCCTTACGACCAAGCCTATGGATTTTGCCATGTGACACTAACATGGACACGTCCCCGCCAAAGCCATCCGCTGACACATGTGCTCTGTTGGAAAAGTGAATAAATAAATCTTCCCTTGACCACACACCCCTGTAGCTACCTGCTTTTTCCTCTCTCCCCTTCGCAGAAAGACATGGAAAGATTTGCTGCCTCCACTTCCCTTTTTTCCTTCAACCCGACTTCCCAGCTGGCTGATGTCCTTTCCGCTAAAATGCTATTTTGTTCTACACCGGCCACTCTTCTCAGGCGTCATACCCAGCCGCTCTTCCAATGTCAGCACCCAGTCCAGCATTCTCCTTTCCTCTCTGCATTCTCTCCTTTGAATGATCTCATCTTGATCTCATCTCATCTCTCAAATATAGTCTGTTCTATCAAGATCCCTAGATGTACATTTTCAGTTTTAACTATCCTCCTGAGGGCCAGTCTCTCAGAATCAATCCTTGAACATCAAGGGTTTGAACTGTGTGTAATATGCAGATGTTTTAAATAAAAGCTACCCCAAGTGTGCCTGCACCTCCTGCCTCCCCTCACCTCCTCCACCTCTGAGACAGCAAGACCCACTCCTCGTCCTCCTCTTATTCTGTCCACTCAACAGCAGGGATGAAGAGCTTTATGGTGACCCACTTCTGCTAATATATGGTTAAGTATGTTTTCTTTTACTTATAATTTTTGTAGTAATATTTCCTTTCTTCTAGCTTAGTTGATTCTAAGATACAGAATATAATATTTATATAAAATATAAGTGAATTGACTATTTAAGTTATTAGTAAGGCTTCCAGTCAAAAATAGACTATTAGTTGGGAATGTCAAAGGTTCTATGTAGATTTTTGACTTTGCAGAGAGCTGGCACCCTTAATGCTTGTGTTGTTCAAGGGTCAACTGTGTACTTAATTGAAAAATTGACATGACCACATTGCTATCTCATAGGGTTCAAGCATAATGGGTTTAATACAACTCAGTTTTGCTAAACCTCAAGCAAAGAAAAACAAATAATACATATTTCTTCCTTACTCTTCCCTATCTTATAAATGATCACTCCAGGAGTCACCTCTGATTTCTCTTGCTCCTTCCTTGCCTATTTACCCATCATCAAGTCCTGTTAGCTCTACTCTCTTGATCATTTTCTGCCATCTCCTCTGCAATCAGCATCACTCAACCCTTCGCCATCGCCCACCCAGACCCTGCAACAGCCTCCCAACTCAGAGTACAGTGTCCAGTTTTATCTCACTATTCCCTAATCTCTACCAGGGAGTCATATTGACTTTCAGAAAATGCAGATCACATGCTACTTTCCTTTTTAAAATTCTACAATGCCTTTGCATTTGACCTAGAAATCCCTATGCTATCTGACCCCATCATTCTCTCTGTCTCCATCTCCTACCCTAGGCCCCAGTCACAAAAGACTTCTTTAATTTCTCAAATGCACCAGTTTATTCCTGTTGGAGGGAAAGCTGAGTTTGTTCTGTGCTCTATTGCAATGCTCTCACCCCAGTCTCTGCACAAGGGGTCTGTCTCACGTTTCAGATGTCAGCTCAAATGCACCCTTCTAAGACCATCCTTTGAAACTGAGCCCTCCACCTTCCTCCATGAACACTTCCTATTTATTTACTTATTTTTGTAGAGACGGAGTCTCACTTTATCGCCCTCGGTAGAGTGCTATGGCGTCACACGGCTCATAGCAACTTCCAACTCCTGGGTTTAGGTGATTCTCTTGCTTCAGCCTCTCGAGTACCTGGGACTACAGGTGCCCACCACAATGCCCAGATATTTTTTTGCTGCAGTTGTCATTGTTGGTTAGCTGGCCTGGGCCGGGTTTGAACCCACCACCCTCAGTATATGGGGCCAGGACCCTACCCACTGAGCCACAGACACCGCCCTCCATGAACACTTCCTATCCGGTTTATCTTCTTCACACCACATATTCCTTTTGAACCGGTGCTATGTGTGTGCTGGTTTATTGCTCATCTCTGAAATACAAAGTTCAGGAGAGACAACACCAGGAGCCATCTGATTTACTGCCATGCTCCAGCTCACGGGTCAGTGTGTGGCATTTGATAAACCCTCACAAAATGCTTGTTGAATGAATAAACATCATCCTGGAAGCATTTGGTAAGAGGAGTTGTTGGATTTGTTAATTGAAATTAAACAATACTGTTCTTTATGGGTTCGGTTACCCATGCCCCTGAGTCCACCAATGACTGTAAGTGAGAATCTGCAGTTTGGTGAGTGCAGTGGTAATGTTGGGGTGCTTTTCCTCACAGATATCTTTGTGCTCTTGCAAGAGTTGTCACCAGTTTACGATAAGCAGTAAGAGTGTGATTTAGGTTTCCAGGTACCTCACCCAGCTCTGAAAAGGACCATGCACCAAATGGTATCTTTAAGGACATATATTTACCTTGACAGAAGGTGAGTGTGTATTATTCTGAAACTCTTTTCTCCTAGATCAGTAAGAAATTCAAGAATAATAAGAACATTTTATGTCTCCCCAAATGTTAAGGAAACCATACCCTCTTACAGGGGAAATTAGCTCTAGTAATTTAAGAAGTAGACGAAATGAGGAGACAATCTGAAGCAGTCATTTCTACAAAAAAACATATTCCAGTGAGGAACACAAAGCCCCTTCTAAGGTACACACCTCTCTGAAGTTCTCAAACCATGTTGCCAGATGTATTACGTAAGGAAGTGTCCAGTTAAGGTGAGCCCAGGGGCCAGACCCTCTGCCATTGCCAAAGATTGGTTCTTTTTTGTAAGGTGGCAAGCACTCTAGCATTCCCCTAATTCCTTAGTTACTGGGTCTTTTTAATTAGTCATGCAGTTATGATTTGCTCTATTCCAAAAAAAAAAATTATATCTTTGTGACTTCATGAAGTCCAGAAAACTAGATCCTGAAGGATGATGAGTCACTTGGTAATGATAATGAGTCACTTAGTAATATATCAATATCCAACTCTGAGACTGGGAGGTACAGCAAGTACAGTTTCCATGCCACCAAATCAGGCTACCTAGAGCTTCCTCCAGTTCTGAGGGCAAAGGTCCCTCTGGGTCCCCTTAGATGATCACTGGCAATGTTGAACAACACTGAGCTGTCCAGCAGAGCAGGTATGTAATATCGCATCATTATCAGCTTTTTCCAACAACCAGTTTCACATATAGTCCCTCTTCATCTAAATGCCTCTTTCCCAAGTAATTTAGTACTTTCGCATTGAAAATTCAGGCAACAGAGAGGTAATAGATGAATCTGCTTTCTGTTATCCCGTTACTCCAAGCCAGCAACACCCCACCCTTGGATCCTGGGCACACAGAGTTGAACAAACCAGATAAGGCTCCAGAAAGCCAATTTGTAATATCCATGTAACCATCACTTCAAAACAGAGAAGATAAAATTTGTTTATTAGATGTTGACTACCCTCAAACAAAGTGAATTCAATTCATAGTGACACTGTCAAGGAAATCTTGTTTCTTCTGGGTGAGTGTTTCGTCAACACTCTGTGCACATTAGAATAATCTAGGGAGTTATTTTTTAAAATACCCTGAAAGGTTATAATTTAATTAGTTTGAGGTGAGATCTGATCATGGGCGTGTTTTTTTTAAGTTCCCCAGTAGGTTCTAATAAACTGACATGGTTGAGAACCATCACTGTAGATAAATATGTCAAAGTCGCAGCTTCTAAGAAATTCAGTGAGGAGCTAGCCTGGAAGAAGCAGACTCCTTTGCTGTGACTGTTAGAGCTAATAATACACAAAGAAAGAACAATAAACTAAATGGAGAAACACAGCTCAATTAGCTCTGAAAATCAATGAGGTAAGACAGATCCATTCTACAGTTAAAGGTCTTAACCAGAATGCGTCATGTCCACAATTAGTTTTGGTAAGTTAAAATGAGTGAAAACACTCTGTTTTCAGTAGCTTCTATTGGGTTTTTCTTCTGACGACACTTTTGGTAACCCCATTTTCACTTTGTGAGTTTACCTTTTTCCAAATTGACTTTCACAGCAGTGAAACTCCTGAGTCTTTCCTCTGCCTGAAGCCCTGCTTTGATGTGTTTAAGGTAGGGGGAAAATCCTTTTAAATGAATTTTAAGGCTATGTCAAAAGCAGTTTAAAAGTTAGAAAAATATTGTCATAAAATTGCTAAAGTTGGTAAGGTTTTGAAATTCCATAGCAGTGCAATGAACAATTGAAAGTGTTGCTCAGTATGTATTTTGTGGCGTTTTGCAGGCTACTGGCTTTCTAACTTCATCCCTCAGGGTCCTTTTGGAAGGACCATCCTGTTTTTGCTTTTTCTATACCTATGGCTAGGACAAGGAGTTTGGATGGTCCCTGCTCAGATCTTTACACTCACTCACATAGGAACCACTGGCCTTTCCATGTATGAAGGAGACATCACTGACCATCCCTGGCAATCAATAAGCTCTCCTGTGCTCATGCACACCACCAAGGGGCCTGAGGACAGTCCTGCCCATCCTGGAAACACCCTCTCCTAGTGTTCAAGAGGAGATCTCAAGATCTTCTACCTGGAGATCTACAGATTGCCCTCCACAGTCCACAAGCACTTGTGCACTCTTCCTGGGGACCTAAGGAAGAGTCCATCTAGCCTGTCATGACTACTACCACTGGTACCCATCTACACGTGCCAAGTGTGGAGCAGGGGATGGCCCACACATTCTGTTGCAGGTGCTTTCAACATTAGTGAGTGCTGCCCAGGAGCCTAAGGGTTGTTTGGCCACTGATACTAACATCACCCACCCCATGCATGCTGCTCAGGGGCCCAAGCACACTCATCTTACCTACCACTGTCATGGCCACCAACCAAGCAGAGTATAGGCCTGCACGGACTCAGTAACACCAGCGCTCACATATGCTGGTAGAGGTACAAGTGTAAGTATGCTTAGCATCCTGCTGCCATCACTGGGGCCCAAGGACTGGCCCACCTGGCATCCTTATTGCCAGAAAAGCATCGCCACAGCCTCTGCTAACAAATATAGCCAAGCCATTGAAAAAAATCACAGACACAACTGATACTATTTGCAGCCAAAGGAATAGGAAGACTATACTACTGTTCATACCCAGAGTCAAAGTTAAAATACCCTACTCAATCAGCACCATAGATACATCTTCAGGAAAAAGTTTTTCTTATTGATATCCAGTCCAAAAAATTTGAAAAAGCAACTGGTACACTAAATGCTATAGGGGTGAAAAAAACTTTCTCTTACCCCCAAAAGGTCACTGAAAATCAACTCACAATTAAAGCAGATTAATAAAAGAGAGAGGTTTATTTGCCATGTGTGGGGGGAAGAAGGAATCACACAGTGATTACTCAATATCCCAGTGGGATCCAGATAGTTTCCTACATGCCTTTTAGAAGAGAGGGAGAGATGAGCAGTATAGGTAATACAGGTTATGGGCATTAAGTATTCAGTAGGGAGGTGGAATGGGTGGGGAAACAGATTGACATGTAAATTATTCCCTTAGCAAATTAAATTAACGTGAAAGACAGGTATTATCTTTAAAATGACTTGGGCAAAGTCTGGTTGACTTCTTGATCATTTTTCCTGCAATATCCTAAGAAAACAAGGAGAGGAAGAGAACTCAATTGTTCCTTTGATTAATCAAAATATGCAAAGAGAAGGAAAGCCCTTTCTAATAATTTTTGATCTTGAAGACATCTGTTAATCTCTAAGAACTTTTAATTCAAATTACCAAGGAGTCATAGTTGGGGGTAAAATTTCCTGAGCTCCTTCAATGTACAGATATTAACATAAAAAGACAAAATAAATAATGAAAAAGTGAGGAAATGTGATACCTGCAAAGGAACACAATAATTCTCCAGGAACAGCTTCCAAAGAAAAAGAAATGCATGTAGCTGAGAAAGAAATTTAAAAAGGCAATCTCATTTACTATGGCTATAAAACAAACAAACTTAGGGACAAATTTAACCAAGAAAGGGAAAGATGTCTATAAGGAAAACTACAGAACATGGTGGAAAGAAATTAAAGATGGCACAAATATACCGTGGTCATAGATTGGTGGAATCAATATTGTTAAAATGACTATACACACAAACCAATCTAAGAGTCAAAGCAATCCCTATCAAAGTATCATTCTTTATAGAATTAGAAAAAAAATCCTAAAATTCATATAGAACCAAAAAAGAGCCATAATACCCAAACCAATCCTGAGAACAAAGAACAAAGGTAGAGAAATTAAATTACATGACTTCAAAATATACTATAAGGCTATAGTAACCAAAACAGTATAGCATAGGTATGAAATTAGACACACATACCAATGGAACAGAAAGAGAACCTGGCAATAAAACCACACATTTGTGACCAACTGATTTTTGACAAAGTTGACAAAACTGACATTTCCCCCTCTTCAACAGGAGGGCATTGGATAGCCACATGCAGAAAGAAGAAAACTGGAGCTGCATCTCTCATTATATACAAAAAATCAACTTGAAATGGATTAAATTTTTAAATATAAGACCCACAACTATAAATATACTAGAATAAAACCTAGACAAGACAAAACTCTTCTAGACATTGGTCTAGGCAAAGAATTTATAACTAAAACATCAACTGGCAATAAAACAAAAGTAGACAAATGGGACTTCATTAAACTAAAAAGCTTCAGCATAGCAAAATAAATAATTAACAGAGTAAAGTGACATCCTGTTGAATGGGGAAAAATATTCCCTCTCCCAAACTAGAGAGGGAAGTAATATCCAGAATATCCAAGGAACTCAAACAACTCAACAACAATAGAAGGAAATAAACCCTAAATAATCCTATTAAAAAGTGGGCAAAACTCATGAATAGGCATTCTCAAAAAAAGACATACAAATATCCAATAGGTATATAAAAATGCTCAACATCACTAATCATCAGTGAAACACAATCAAAACCACAATGAGATCTCTCACTTCAATCAAAATAACTATAATGAAAAAAGACAATAAAAAATGGATGTCTCAATTGGTGTAGAAAAAGCATTTGAAAAAATTCAATATCCCTTCATGATAAAAACTCTCAAAAAACTAGGCATAAGCAGGAGTAGACCTTAACATAATAAAGAGCATAGATTACAAACCCATAGCTAAAATCATATTGAATGAGGAAAAGGTGAATTCCTTCCAAGAACTGGAACAAAACAAAGATACCCAAATGTATCATTCCTATTCAACATAGTATAGGAAGTCCTGGCCACAGAAATCAGTCAAGAAAAAGCAAGGAAAGGCATCCATATTGAAAAAGAAGAAATAAAATTGCTCCTCTCTACAGATGCCTGACTTTATATTTAGAAAAAACCTAAATCTTCTACCAAAAAACTTTTAGAATTGGTAAACAATTGAGTAAAATTTCAGTATAGAAAATAAACATATAAAAATTAGTAGTGTTTCTATACACTAATAATGAACTAGCCAAAAATGAAATCAAGATGGCATTTACATTTCCGATAGTTACAAAAATGTTAATATAAAATACTTACAAATAAATTTTACACAGGAGGTGAAAACTATAGAAACACTATTAAAGAAAAACTATAAGACACTATTAAAATAAATGAAAAAGGACACAAACAAATTGAAAGACATCCCATCCTTATGGATTAGAAGAGTTAATATTAGTATAAGAATCATACTACCCAAAGCAATCCACAGATTCACATACAATCTCTATCGAAATATCAATGACACTTTTCACAGAAATAAAAAAAAATTCTAAAATTTGTATGGAGCCAGAAAAGAGTCCAAAAAGTCAAAGAAATCCTGAATGAAAAGAACAAAGCTAGCTATATCACATTGCCTCACTTCAAAATAGTACCGGTCTATAGTAATGAAAATAACATAAAACCAAATGTATAGACCAATGGAACACAACATATAACCCAGAAATAATTCCATATACACATGCATATACAGCCAATTGATTTTTGACAGAAGTGCCAAGAACCTACACAGAAGATAGGAAGGACACTCTCTTCCATAAATGGTGCTGGGGAAAGTAGGCATTCCTATGCAGAAGAATGAAAGTCAACTACTTTCTCTCAATATATATATGACAATGACATGGGCAAAGATTTTCTGATCTAGGACCCCCAAAATTAAAGCAATAAAAATTGACAAGTGGGACTATATTAAATTAAAAAGCTACTGCACAAAATAGAAGATGAACAACAGAGTGAAGAGACAAGTGGATCAGTGGGAGAAAATATTGTCAAAATAGTCAACAAATGAGGGACTAATTTTCAGAATATACAGGGAACTCAACCCAATAAAAATAAACAAAATAAACAAACACTAAAAACATGGCCGAAGGATCTAAATAGGCATTTCTCTAAAGAAGACATGCAAATGACCAAAAGTATATGAAAAACTGCTTACATCACTAATCATTAAGAAAAGGTAAATCAAAACCACAATCCTACATTATCTTACCTTAGTCAGAATGACTATTCCTAAAAACATTTTTTTAAAAAAATGAACACTGGGAAGAACAAAGAACTCTTATACACTGGTGGGAATGTAAATTAGTACCACCATCATGGAAAACAATATAAGGATTTCTCAAAAAACTAAAAATAGAACTATCATATGATCCAAGAATCCTACTACTGCATATTTATCCAAAGGATAGAAAATGTATGTATCAAGGTGATACAGGCACCTTGATACATTCAATAAACACGTTTATTGAAACACTATTCACAATCCTAAAGTAAGTGATTACCCTAAGTGTCCATCAGTAATGAATGGATAAAGGAAATGTGGTCTATTTATGCACTGGAATACTACTCAACCATTGAAAAAAAAATGAAATTATGTCATTTATAACAATATAGATAAAACTGGAGATCATTGTGTAAAATGAAATAAGCCAGACACAGACAGACAAGTATCACATGAACTCACCCAACTGTGGGTACCAAAAAACAATTTGATCTCAAGGAGGTAGAAAGTAGCAGGATAGTAACCAGAGGCTTGAGGGGATGTGGATTTGTGAGGAGGGAAAGAAAAGAGGTTGGGCAATGGGTATGAACCTACAGTTAGATAGAAGGAATAAGTTCTATGTTCAACTTAGAGTTGGGTAACTACCGTTAACAACAATGCATTATATGTTTCAAAATAGCTAGAGGTGAGGACTTGAAATGTCCTCAACACATAGGAACGATAAATGCTTGTGGTGACAGAGTACCCTAAAGACTCTGACTGGATGGTAACTTTTTTTTAATTTTCTCTATACATATTCATGTGCTTATTTGGTTTCCACTTTTTGCCTTCCCCAAATTAAAAAGGCTTAAAATTTAACAACAATAACAATGTTTAAGATAAGGACTAGAAACAAAAACCTGGTAAAGTACAAAGATAAACACATTCAGAAAAGAAATCAGACAATTGCTGCAATGAAATATTGAGCAATAATAATAATAATGCAAAAAAAGTAACATTCACATTTTCAGATAAAAGTATGTCTTGGATCATAGAATGCTTTGACTCTGAGGTTCCGTATGGAGTCATTAGTTAACTTCTTTTTTTTTTCCAAAGTCTCAAAAAATAAACAACTAATATTTATAAATAAAAATAGAAGATAATTTTAAAAAAACAGATTATGCTAAATCTTATAGACAATAGAAAAAGAAAAAATACTTCAAAATCATTCTACTTCATCTGGATATACTGGATATTAAAATTGGAAAAAATATATTATCATAAAGGGAAATTACAAACATATGTCACTTATAAATCAGGATGTAATATCCTAAGCAACATATGAACAAGTTGAATTAAAAATTATTGTTCAAATAATGTACTTTGGTCAAAATTAAATCCAATTTATGGGAGAATTTGTCTCTATTTTCTTTTCTTTTTTTTTGATGATAACATTTTATATATATAAGAAAATATCTAGTATTAATGTACACTGCTATGATTTAATAAAAAAAATAAAATATCACATGTACTCTATAAATATATACACATTATGTATCAGAAAACTAAAAAACAAGAGAAATGGGTTATGATGGCTACTGAATCCTCTGCTTCCCAGTCTTCCCCATATCCTGCCTGCAGTGATTAGCCTCAAACACACTGATAATTTTACTTGTTAAATATAACTAATTTTTATAATGCAGAATAACTAGGAAAGGCCTAAAAGTATTCATTTATCATGATACATGTAGATTTCTAGGTTATCCTAAGCTTGGGGTTAAAAAATGAAGGGCCTGAAGGCAGATCCTGTCCTACAAAAGGTTTTTCTTTTTTGCAGTTTTTGGCCAGGGCTGGGATTGAACCGGCCACCTCTGGTATATGGGGCCAGCACCCTACTCTGTTGAGCCATAGGCAGGGCACAAAAGGTTTTTCTTTACTTGCTCTGTGCTCATGCGCTGTAGGAACTTAATACATGTTTAACAATAACTTGGAAATCAGAAGCAGCAATGGAAATCAAGATGCCTGAGCAAGGAGATTCCTGATTTCTCTGAGTGCAAATCAGAGAGTACTCAGGCGGCTCTTCATCAAGAGCTTTTTATTGCCACGCCATATGCATTTTCTCTCTGCTTCTTAGAGCACTACTTACCAGACGCAAAGATCTGAATAGCACGGAGCAGCCGTGTGGGTTCCATGTGGAAACACATCGCATACTGAATGGCTTGATCACCCTTCCAGTGCAGCTCAAGAAGATTGTAGCTGATGAGCTCACAGGCCAATGCATACTAAAATGGGAAACTGTCAAATTTCTTTGTTTTTAAAATGTCTGAACATTGTAACAAGTAAAGTACCAAGTAGTTTGGGACAAATAAATGTGGGTTGTATTCTATCCATGAAGGATAGAATCATATTTGTAGCTAGTGAATGATAACCACACACAGTACTACATATAGCACTACACACTTTTAAATACACTGGGTGGAGTAATTCACACAATTAGTATGCTACTTTATTTGCATTTCATAGATGAACTTACTGAGCCCTGGAAAGCCCAACAGAACACAGCAAATACACAGCATGGCTTTTATTCCATGAACCAGGCATCCCTGCTCAAGAGGATGTGTGGTATAGAGTTGCAGAGAAGGCTCAAGCCCTGAGAGGCTGTAGGCTCCCTTTCCAAGCTGGCTAGCAAATCTTCCTTGGCTCTTCCCCAAGTGGTAACATACATTGCATTGGGTTCATATAGGCACATACAGTAAATCCTTTCTACACAAACTCACAGATCACATCTCGCCTCCTGGAGCCAAGTCGTGGTAGGCATGCTTACGGGTGCTGCCACCAAAACTATCACTAAGAATTTAACAAGGCCATATTTCCTACCTCAGTTCAAATCTGTGGTTAATTGGAAATCGCTTTTTGCTCTTGTTATCTTTATCAGTATACGCTTATGTGTAACAAAGGAGGGAATTTTTATTTTCATACAAGTTGGCAGTAGTATTCATCATAAAGAGAAGAGATCAACCACTACTTGGAAAAATACCTGAACCCCCTGCTTGTAGTAGAAGCTGTGATGTTGGAGAGACTGAGTGTAAGGATTGGGTTTGCCCTGACAGAGGCAAAGAGGGGAATTTTTAGTTGCACTGAAGACAGAGAAAGGAACTAAGGAAAGACAGGAAAATTGGGGATATCTACAGTTATTTACAACTCCTTGTGGCTGTCCAAAACACATCAAGCCCAAACTAAGAATATTCCCAGTGTGACTGGAACTTTTGTGAAAATGGATGAAGGGGCTTTATTTTGGGTCCACGTCCAAAGGGGAAGAAACAAGACAGCAAGTCAGACTGACTCGTATTAACTAGGCCTTTTTATTCTCTGTATTCCGATGCTTTGACATTTGGAGTCTTGCTGAGCCTGGAGGGACTGCCTCTCCCAGAGTCAGCCAGTCTATAGAGACTGTAAACAACTGGCCCAGAACCATGCTTTTCAAAGGCAAACCTGCTCATCTAGAGTCTGTATCCCCAGCCACCTTTTATATTAGGTTCTTATACTCTGAGCCACTATCCACCTGCCTTAATCATTCCTGGAGCAGGGACCAGACAACTAGACCCAGGTAGCGTGCCCCAGAGCCTGCTGAAATTATTCAAACTGGTCGATTCTAAACCAGTTTACCATGTCTAGCCTGTTTCTTCCTACAGAAATCACAATAAAGGCTCCTGCCCATCATGACCCCTTCCCTCTGCCTCCTGACTGACCCTGGTGCTTTGCCCTGGGTACCCCCCTGATGTACTGTGCCCTCTTGAGAACTCTGAGTAACAAACCATCTTCTCAATGACAATCATGTACTGAACTGTTGGCTCTTTACTGTGCCACAAATTTTATATAAGTATACTTTATTTTAAAACACTAGTAGAAAAAGTTCAAAGAAAACCACAAGGAAAAAATGTATCAGAGGTTACTGGTACCATGAGAAGAGCTCTGAATTCTCAGATGCTGAAACTGGGGTTGAACCCAAATTTCTGTAACTTCTGAGGGGCAGGAAGGTCCCCATACTGCTTACAGAGGCGATAACTTTGCTTTACCCTTGACATTATTCACCTCCCTTTACCTACTACCTGGTATGACTCTCTAACCCAATAAATCAACCCCCAACAATGTTCTCTTACAGCACCAGAGATTCTGATATGTGTGTGAGAACCATTCCCTAGGAGGGGATCTTAAAGGTATGTATGTATTTTCAGCTCTGAACCAAAGCACGTATCTCCAATCCTGGGCCACTGCTCAAGTTTGACATGAACTGAGTAATAAGTAAAGAATAAAACATTTTGTTCTTTAGGGAAATTTGTCTTTTTGGTAATAAGGACACACTTTATAAAACAAACTTCCTACAGGAAAGAAGACTATTCATCTTTTTATAATATAAAGTCACTTAACATCTAATTAAATGTTTAAGCTGTAAGAAATTCTCCTTCAATACAGAACCAAGCTTTTAAAAACTGTGGTGCACCTTGCACTGTGCACATTAGGTGAGATCCCACCAATTGCCCTTCCCCTCCTCTCCCTCTACCTAGACTATATAAATCTCTTACCACAAAAAATAAGTAAGTGAGGTGATGGTTATGTTAATCAGTTTGATTTAAGCATTCCACATCGTATATCAAATCATCACATTGTCCCCCATTAATGTGCACAGTTATGCTTTAATAAAGAATTACATTTTAAAAAAAAATCTAGCAAAAATGTACCAGTTATTAGGGACATAGGAGGATGAAGTTTTTATACCACTCTACAATTCAGTTATGTCAACAATTCTCAAGTGATTTTATTTTATACTTTGTAGAATTGCAAAAGAGCTGATACATGTGGATTTAAGTAAAGAAAATAAAGCCTTCTGTTTACTGTTAAAAAATGTAAAACTTACAATTAAAATTTATGGGTGTGGCGAATCACAGCTTCTTTGTCCCTCTGCCTTTCCCTCCTCCATATGAAAGGACTCTGAGGTTTGTGCTCGGTTACCTGATGAATGACAGAGCCTTCCGAGGACATTCCAAGGCGGTAGACAGCCCTGCGGAATGTACTTCCTCTACTTGGAACTCTGTAGAGATAATATTTTAAGGATGATACTCCATTGGCTTTAACTAGATATTCATATAAACTTTTTAAAAGAGAGGAGTGATAGATAGATCTAACATTTACCTGTAAGTTTGGGATTGATATTGTTCCCCATCCTATGTACAAAAATATTTTTTTCCTACAAATAGTGTGGGGGTTTTTTGGTTTGTTTTTTGGCATTGGTATGGGTGTAAAGGAAAGCAGAATGTTTTGTCATGGTTTTTGCTTCAATGGCTTTAGGAGAAATTAAAACTCAACTCTGGTGCCAAAGAAAAAAAAAATTATAGGTGTGATAAATCTAGAATCCTAAAATCACTTAGAAATTTGTGGGGTGGCACCTGTGGCTCAAAAGGGTAGGGCGCTAGTCCCATATGCCGGAGGTGGTGGGTTCAAACCCAGTCCTGGCCAAAAACTGGAAAAAAAAAAAAAAGAAAGAAATTTGTATAACTTAGAGGGCAGGTATATATGATAGAAATTATCTTCCATTTCTATTTAAAAGAATGTGCTAAATTGTAGAATAAATACAATTATGCTAAATCTGTTTAATTTCTGATTCATTATAAAATAAAAACATGCAATTCAAAGCCAAATAAAAATTTTGGCCTTTAACTGGTAGCACTGGCAACCACTTCAACTGCATATGAGGATACAACACTCATTAACACCCACACATTCACGTGCGTACATGCTCATACTGTAGTTTTCTAATTTTATAGGTGTGAGTAGATACCCTATGACCCAGAAATTAGGCACATATGAAAACAGTTTCGTGGAGAACTAAAAATAACTTTTTAACTCCATTTAGGATCACACACACACATTCATAATTGTTCTTTACTGGAATTAGCCATTAATGGTGAGTCATTTCAAATAAATGAAAATTTTTGTATTATTTTTATCTGTCAAGCCAAAATGCTCTGAGGCCAAATTTGCATGCAATCTGTGATATTTGAGTTTTTAAAAATTAAAGGTTTTATAAGTATTTGACTTCATTTTCAACAAAGCCTCCCTGAATGCCAATTGAGGGTGTCAAAGTGATGCAAGGATTTCTAACTTTACATCTTTGTGTTCTTGACACTGGCCAGTGTCTGTCATGCTATAGTACTACAAGATTTTTTTTTTTTTTTTGAGACAAGATCTCTCTATGTTGCCCTCCATAGAATGCTGTGGCGTCACAGCTCGTAGCAACCTCAATGTCTTGGGCTTAAGTGATTCTCTTGCCTTAGCCTCCCAAGTAGCTGGGACTACAGGCGTCCACCTTAACACCTGGCTATTCTTTGGTTGCAGTTGTTTAGCTGGCCTGGGTCATATTTGAACCTACCACCCTCGGTATATGTGACTGGTGCCATAACCACTGTGCTATGGGCACCTAGCCAAGGTGTTTTAATGAATGAATGGAGCAGAATTAAGAATATAATTGTAGTGATGGGCAGTAGAGGTAGATACTAAAAAAATTAACCTGACTATTTCTAATTGGGACATATTAAAGAAGAGTCTTATGCACAAAAACCTCCATACCTTGAAAGTCATAGACAATTACATAGCAAAATGCTATAAATTTCCAAGTAATATGAATCATTTCTTAAATTATTTTTCTTTAAGCACCTTTATTTTTCTTTAAAAACTCAGATTTATGTTTGAGAAGATGATAGTAGAAAAAGCTAAGCCTTTTATTTGAAAGGAATCAAGGACCAAAGTCCAATGGAAAACATTATCAGACTACAGCTATGAAACACGCAACTATTAATAAAAGGAAAACATTGAGTTAGGGAGTCAAATGTCTATGGTTTCACAAGGATGTAGTTACTAAACATTCTGACCGCTTTCCAATCATGAAAACCATCTTATTTGTCTTCTGCCAGATTCCATCTAGAATACTTTCACTGTACCTTCCTCAATTCCCTTTGCCAAAACAACTGGACAGATCGATCTCTTCTTCCTCTTTGCAAAGAAGTTAGGCTTTGCTGACACAGAGTGCTGCCTCCCAGCAGACAAATGGATTTCAAGGATGAGTGTCCCGGATTGGGGCCCAAGGAGACCTTCGGTTCTGTCTAAAATGTTGCTCAAGATGGCCAGGTAAAGGATAGCTTATAGAACTTATACAGGTAAAAGCAGTTCTAAAAATTGAAATAACCAAATCAACTGCTGAAGCAAAATCTTACTGGAAGCCCCAAATAGCCAGGAAATGAAATACTTTTCACAAAGCCCATTATATCATCTTCACATGATATAATTTTGTGGGTAATTTAAACCAGAATTCTTTGCTAGATCCCACTGGCCAGTTAAATCTTGCTTTGAATTCTTTAGTCTCCGATATGTGGCTTTATTTTTTGGTTAGTTTAATGGTTTGCTTACTTTCGTTTTTGTGTTTTGTTTTCTTTGCTGTGTTTTTACTTCTCAGCAATTTTTCTTGTAAAACTAGATTTATGGGATTTAAAGAATGAGAAATACAGCCTCAAAAAAGATAGAAACAGAATGGAGACAAAGGATGCTCTTTTTTCTTAATCACAAAAAAATGAATGACACTTATAGTAATCAATGTAGTCAAAATAAATTAGTATCAGGTCAAAGAATGATTAGTGCATGCTGAGAGGTGTCTACACAAGCAAACATAGCATTATAAAAATAATAAATCCAGCCTAGTGTCAACTGCCAAAGCATAGGATGAAGAACATAGCCCTTTGTCAAAAAAGATCTCAATGGAAGTCATCCAAGAAAACCTTCTCATTTTCCAGATGACAACTCTATAGTTCAGGAATATTAAATGACTTGCTTAAGGCCATACAATGAATTTTGGCAAAGCAAGAACTAGAAAACGTAAAGTTTGCTGGTTTCAAATCTCCTACCCTTTTCTATCAAAACAGCATCTTTAATAATTAAAAGAAAATAATGTTTGTTCCTTGGTTTTACATGAAAGATGAGCTTTCTTCAGGGAATGGGAGAAGTAAGGATGATGATAATACATTCCAGGCATCTCCTGAATACTAAGATGTTGATTACGTGGATAACATGAATTGTAGATTTTCTAGACCACTTCCCTACTGATACTTAGCACGTCCTTCGTCCATACTGGGTCGTATTTCCCCTAAACTTCTAAGAACTATGGAAGGAAAAAGATCAGATATACACACCAGTATATTCTGGGACTAGTTAGCTTCTCCAGGAGAAATCTTTAGGGAACACTGAACCATGGGGTATTGCATTTTTCAACTTTACCAACTTATGAAGACAATTTAACAATTAGTTGTAATTAATCCTCCTGCTTTTGGTCTCAAAAAGTGAGGTTTTGGGGGAGTCTCACAATGGCTGAGCTCTGTTGAAAGGAGAAAATGAACAAATCAAGTGAAGTCTGGCAGAAGAAAATGCAGCAGGCAAAACCCAGAAAATCAAGCTGAACAGGTTAAATTGCCTGATGAATGAGGCCCAAGTGGGTCGGATTCCCTAACCTCCATCAGAAAGACCACAGTAGGCCTGCCGCTGACAGATGTCTAAGCCCTGTTGGCTGCTGGGAGAGAACAAAGTCAGTGAAGCAATGAGTCACACTCCACCTGGATCTGTGACTTTCCGGAGTTTGCAACTCCATTTTCTCAACATCTGAGCAACCGACATTTATTTGCTTACTATGTTAATAAAAACCAAAACCATGCTGTTTGCAGCTCATTAATGGACAGAACACAGTTCATTGCTTCCTTGAAAAAAAAAAAAAAAAAACAAACAACCAACCATCTGACTTACCCAGAACTAATCAGGAAATTGTGTAGGGGGAAGGCAAGCAGGCTCTCAAATTCAGGATCCAAGTTCAGGCACAAAGAATGCTTTAGGCAGAAAGCCTAACAAGCATCCTGCACTAAAATAGTATGATGAATCGAGGTCGTGGTGTTTGGTCTGGGTTTTTTTCCTGCCTTATAAAAATGATAGGTTTAGTGCTTCTTAACAGCAGAAGCTGGCATGTCTATGGCAACCTCAAAGCCTTAGCAGGACAGAAGACGATCAATCATGTCAAAAGCAGTCGATTTTGCTCAGACCAGCCCCGGGGCAACAGGTCCTCTGAATGCTTGGGCTGATCTTGCTATTGAGGGTTGCTAAATACCCACAATATTGCTAATGTTGCTAAATACCGAGCAACCTGGCTCCTTTCCTGTGGACTCCCAGGAAAAGGGTCCCTGACTATTTAATTTTTTTCACGAAAATAATGACCTTCATAGTCACTGATAAAGTGATACAGGTCACTTTAAAACTTTATTCAGTTTTCATTAGCTTCCTAAGGTTGACTAATACCACAAAGGTTCATAGCTCACAGCAACCTCAAAGTCTTGCCACTTGTCTTAGCCTCCTGAGTAGCTGGGACTACAGGTGCCCACCTTAATGCCCAGATAGTATTTCTATTTTTAGTAGGGCTGGTGTTTTGCTTTGCTGGGCTGGTCTTGAACTCCTGAGCTCAGGCAATCCATCTACTTTAGCCTCCCAGAGTGCTGAGGTTGCAGGTGTGAGCCACTGAGCCACGGCACTCTACCCAGAGTAACCAAGTGAGACTCTGTCTCAACAACAATAATAACAAAATACTGCAAGGATGTTTATTTTAAGTACCATCCTGGAATTTCCTTTTCCATTACCTCCACATTCAAGCCTAAATATCTATGGAATCTATTCAATTCTTTCTATCACTTCTCTCCTTATCTTACTTAGCCCAATCTCCTAAGGAGACCACTAATTTTTCTCCTTGTCTTCATTCTTAAGAATTCAGTGAAATCTCTGTGGCCCATAGCACCCTATCACTGGAGATCAGCGGACTGGCTTAGTTCAGCTCTGTTCTGTGTCTTGTCCCAGAACCAGGGCTGAACGGGCACATTCTTCTCGTGACTGATGCAGAGGTGAGAGGCTGTCATGCTAGCACAGCTAAAGCTCTGCTCCATCACATGCACTGACCTTTCATTGGGCAACCAAGTCACATGGCGAAGCCTAATCTCTCCCATGGATAGTGGCTGATGGTGCAGAGTCACAAATGGGAGGATCTATTACTCTACAGCTGGGGAGGGTGTGCAGAATGAGAGATTACAATGTAGCTCACTACACTACCTACTGCTTATTCCCCACATCACACCAAAGAGACCATTTTAGTAAATAAATTTAACTAATCATGTCACTCCCCCCATGATCCTTAATGGCCTCACTGACTGTACACTAAGTATGCCCTCTGGAACTCTGCAGGACCACAGCCCCCGCAGCTCCAACCTCATCTCTTGCCATCCTCTCCCTCCTCTATTCCCAAGCTCTGGCCATACTGACTCTGTGATGAAAGACTCTCCCAGTCTGGGATTTGCCAGTGGTATTCGCTCTACCTGGAATAACTTTGCTTCCCTTTTTCTTCTTTTTAACTTAGATCTGCAGGACTTCACTTCTCAAAGAAATCTTTGACCAACAAGGCTTAGTCAGGTCCCCTAGTTAAATACTTGCTGATTCTCCCTCATTGCACAGTGAGGGTTCTTCACAGAAACAGAACCTACAGGAAACACAGAGATGGATGACAGGAGATTTATTAAGGGAATTGGCTCATGTGATTAGGGAGGCTGCAAAGTCCCACCATCTATCATCTGGCCAGGGAGGCCAGTGGCGTAGCTCAGTTCAAGTGTGAGGGACTGAGACCCAGGGGAGCCAACAATGTAACTCAGTCTCAAATGAAGACCAAAGCACCTGGAGGCTACAAAGGCTGGAGTATCCAGAGCTCCAATGTCCAAAAGCAAGAGAAAATGAGTGGACCAGTTCCAGAAGACAGAGCAAGCAAATTCTCCTTTTCTCTGCCTTGTCTATCTATCTGGGCTCTCAGCTGGTTGCCTGTCCCTGCTGGTGAAAGACAATCTTTCCTTACTCAATCTGCTGCTTCAAATGAGAAGAGATTGTCTCACCGACAGAACCAGAAATAATGCTTTACTAGCTACCAGTCAAAGGCTATTCACCCAGATATAATCCTTGACCAGTTAACACATAAAATTAATCACATTATCACAATTGTAATTAATTTATAGTACGACTGTCATTATCGCTAAAGTATATCTTGTAAAATTGCATTGAGAATTTTTACTGTACAAACTACATTACAGTAGTAATGAGGAATAGAGACATCTATATCTGTGTGCCACCTGCCTAAATGTTATTTTTGGTTCTGTCTTGTTATCTATTATACAGGAAAGCTCTTCAAAGGTAACACAAAACCCACAGAGCAAAATTACACAGCAAGAGGCCACAGCCCCAAGAAGTTATGAAAATGTATGTTTTGTAACCCATAGATACTATGTTGGGTTGCCAAGATATTTATTGGCTTGTTTAATGTTTTTCCTATATTATTTGGTTTTATATGAGAGTGCATTGTGTCGAGAAATAACAAAAAAACCCATTTTATAAATCCAAACAACCACCCCCAAAACAACATATTCTAGGACTTTCTTTTTTTAATATACAAGATCCAAGCACTTAATTTTGACATTCAAGGCTTTTTATGCTTTGGCTGCAGAATATTTTTCTAGCATTTTTTTAAATCACTTTCCTTCACACTCCCCCAGATTGCAGTGAAATCATGCTCTTTGTTTCTCTCTCCATGTGGATGGCCATCCACCCTCATGGCTCTTGGCAAGACTCCTCAGTGTCCACAGAGGCACCCCAGCCTTACTGACCTTGTTGTGCCCTCTATAATATTTTCATGAGCTTTCAAGCGAGAATCCAGTTTGCACTTCAGACACCTGTGAGAAATTGCAGCTTCAGGCATTTGCTGTCTGTTTTCTATTAAGAGCCCAAATAAGAAAACCATTATCCTTCACTGTTCCCTGAGAACATATATAGATGACTTTGCACAAAGGATCTTCCAATTTCTATCTATTGAGAGCCAGCATGTGACTAGGGCCCTCCCTAAGTGCAGCCTATGTTTTTAAATCAGAACATCGTTGAAGCAGGATATTGGTGGGTCTAATTCCAGAATTTATTTATTTATTTATTTTTACGGTTTTTGGCCAGGGCTGGGCTTGAATCCACCAACTCCAGCATATGGGGCCCGTGCCCTACTCCTTTGAGCCACAGGCACCGCCCATAATTCCAGAGTTTATTAATAGTAAGTGGACGCTTTACCAAAAATTTCATGGAAACCACAAGGAAAAAGATTCACATGGTGGTAATACTCACCCCAAACCCAAATTGACGGCCTTTGAACCCTCTTCTTTCCCCCTAAAAGTCTCGAGACACCTCATGTCTCTTCCCCTCTGCTGCCCTCTGCTGCCTTAAACATCCTTTTTGCTTTCCTAGGAGCTAAATGAAGCTCTCACACTCACTTTGCTTGCTCTACTCAGCAAACCAAAAGCCTGATACACAAGCCTCCATTTGGCGATCTCAGTGTTTGATGGACACTGTTGATCAGAGTGTCCATCAAACAAAACAAAGCAAGGCTTTTCTTAGAGGCAAATTCTATAGCTAAGCAAATACTACTCTCTCAATACTAGCAGTCATCCTTCAAAGATCAATGGAAATGTCATGTCCTTCAGAAAGCACTCCCTGACTCACCTATATGGACAAAATCTCTCCCATGTGAAGCCCTGTGTAGTGGGTTGCATAATACACCCCATGAAATTACATTGAGAATTTTGATTGAATAAACTACACTGAAGAAGAAAGATGCCTGTATCTGGTTTGGCATCTGCCTGAATGGTACTTTTAGTTCCTTCTTGCTATTATACAGGAAAATCTTTCAAAGAAAATATAAGAAGCTTCAGGAAATACTACTCAGCAAGAGGCCACAGCATGAAGAAGTGATGAGAGTGTATGTGCTGTGGGCCACAGACACTAAGATTCTGAGACCCAGCCCACTCAATTTTTAGATGTCTTATCTGTTAGACTTCAACAAAACAAAAGGCAACTTTATTTCAAATGCCATCCTTATTTTTGCTTTAGAATTTATAAGCCTGCTTATCATTGCAAAGTAGTATAAAGCAATACGACACTCTTGAAGAATTAGAAACCTAAAATTGTTTTTTATGATTTAAGCAAGGCATTTTACTTGGAGTGATGTAATTCTGTGTCAGAATTTTATTTACATACAGTTGGCTCTAGACTCAAGTAATTGGAAGAGGGTATTCATGAGGCAGAACTGAGCTAAGTGCTCAGAGCAAGGGAATATTTTACTTTTCAAATTCACTGGCAATAAATTCTCATACTTTCTAGGTCCTCACAAAAAAAGAAAAGAAAAAAAGAAATCCTGGCACTGTAAACATTGATATTACAAAGTTTCCCAAGGAACGAATAGGTGATAGAAACCTATCCATTATGGTAACAGAGTCGAGCATGGGGAAACTGCATCTGGATAAGCTGTCCCAGATGGTGCCTTCTGATGGTCAGTCTAGTTCCCAACACAAACTCATGCTCACAAGGTCCTCTGTCCCAGAATGAAAGAGATGTACGTGGCATATAGTGCTAGAAAGCTTTGTAAAGCCAGTTGGCCCTGTTTCTCTGCTGCTATCTCCTACGCTCACTCTCCATTACCTGCCCTGCCATCTGTAACACCTGAGTAGGAGCTGATGGGGACATACAGGACTCAGGAGCCTTCTAACCTGAGTTAATGTGAATCCCCTATACACTGCAGAGTCCAGCCAGCAGAAGGCTCATAAAGCGGCATATGCTCATGTAGCTTTTGAAGGAGCTCCAGAAATGCCACCCCAAAATATGCTGGTTGGGTTTGATAAGCTGGTTACCTCCAACTGAGGGCACCTGGGGAATAGCAAATGCAGGGAAGGGCTTTCTCTGAACTCCCCTTACCTGCCCAAAGATTGAGCCTCTGAAAGGAACTCGATTATCATGAGTGCTCCAGGAATTTAATGAACTAAAGGTTTTTGTCTTGGATCACTAAAGAGGAGACTAGAGGTTGGCAACCCCATTCCAGGATTGATTATGTCACTGATTCTTCTGAGGGTTCATTCACCTTTGCCCCAAATCATTTCCTCCCCTCTAAGTTGCCTCCATTCTGCCCTATGAAGAGGGTCTATAAGCTCCTAGATCCCACCATGTTTTGGCATATTCACTTTTCTTTCATACGATATCCCTTGTACATAATGGACTTATATGCTTTTTCTCCTGTTATTCTTCCTGCTATCAGTTTATTCTATAAACTCAATTAGCAAACTTTTGGAGGGTGTAGGAAAAGTGTTCTCTCCCATACGCTTTCAACTTCCACCTCAAAGAACTCCTTAAATCCTGAATAACATGGATGGAGCTGCACTGGTCCACTACTATGTGAGGTTTTGTTTTTTTCACTTCTGCCACCCCTGAGACATCAAAACCAACCAACCCTTCTTCCTCTTCTTCAGCCTACCCACTATGAAGGCAAGATTGAAGACCATTATGGCAATCCACTTTCACTTACTGAATAGTCAATACATTTTTCTTCTTTACAATTTTCTTAATAACAGTTTCTTTACTCTAGCTTACCTCATACAAATACAGTATATAATATACAGAACATAAAAATATGTGTTAATCAACCATTTATATTCTCAATAACTGGCTTCTAGTCAACAATATGCTATTAATGGTTAAGTTTTAGGAGAATCAAAACTTATACAGATTTTTTATTATGTGGGGTAGGTGGGCAATACCCCAACTCTCATGTTATTCAAGGGTCAATTATACATTCAGTTCACCTCAGAATTCTATGTCTGAGTAGATTTGATGCCTGTAAGTCAAATGTCCGCAGTGGAAGTCTGAGTAAAAGACGACCTAATAAAACGTGATTTTGACTTCTGTTTTCAACAACATGACTGCTGTTTTCAACAATATGACAATAATTATTTTTAATAATTTGGCTTCCGTTTCCTGATGAAGACAGATAAAATATTTTCCTAGGAATCATTTTAAAATCACTGCAGAGATGGCACACACAAAAAAATAAATATTAGGAACCCAAAGATCTTAAAAACTAGGCAAAACAGTAACTATAAGTGGTAAACAAATACTAAGACTGGCTTTTGCCCAGAGCTTTCTGTTGAAATATGGAGAATTCAGGGGTCTGGCTTGTTAGTGACTTAGTACACTGGAAACAGTGGAAAAACTCCAGGGAAAACCTAATGTTAGACCCCTATGTAAAATAAATACCCTAATGACATTAAAGGGAGAGGGAAAGAAATTCGCTTGTCTTGATTTTGATATTGGATGATAGAAAAAAAAAATCTACCCTGAGAATTTGAGACCTCGAGCTGGTCTCAAACTTTTTTTTTCTGCCCAAATGTATACATTCTGATTGAATTGGTTGTGTCATCCAGAAGAGAATGGCCTAAGCAAGTGTAAATTTTTGCTGATGATATCAGCTTAGATTCTAAACAAATATCTGCTACAGATACTGTCACAGCACAAAATTTAAGGTTTCATAATAATAAGGCACCATGAAATAGAAATCACAGAAAAGACTAAAAATATTTTCAGATACTAAAATTGTTAAAGTCTAGGATGTGAAATCATTACATTAATGTGCTTCAATTTTTTTAAGAAAAGAAATGTGAAAGCACAAAGAATAAGACACAATTATTACTAAATTTGATATAGAACCAAATAAAATCATATTTAAGTAAAACTAAGTAAGTGAACATTTTTAAATTTTATTAAAAACCACAGAAAGACTAAATAACTAATTAGAGTAGAGAGAATCAGAGAACTGGGAGATATCTGTAAGGAAATTAGTAGCAAGATATGAAAATTAGATTGAAAGTGAGACTAGAATAATAAAAACTATTATAAGTGTCACTCAGAGATTCAGAAAAAAAGAATTGGAAAAACACAATATTTGAAGATAAAAAGGCTGAGAACTTTTACTAATTGAAAGATACTCAGACCCAGAGAGTTGGTCTATTGCAAGTAAAATAAATAAAAGTGAATTCAATTTTATATACATAATAGTGAGCATGCAAAACAACAAAGAAAAATAAAACATTTTTAAAAGCTTGTAAAAAATGACAAATCACTTATAAGGAAATGACAAATGGGATGATTGTTGACTTTATATCAGAAAGGAAGAGTGCAAGACTGCAGGAAAAAACAGGCCGACAGAAAATTTCTGTTGACCTAGATTCTATACCATGCAAAACTGTCTTTCAGAGAAAAGAAAAAGTTAAGTGAGTTTAGCGCCAAAAGATTCACTGCTAAATTTAAAGAATATGTAATTTCAGTAGAAGGAAAGTGGTCCCAGATATAAAATTTAACATGCAAAAAAGAATAGTGTGCAAAGATATTGATAATTATGTGAATAAAAGCATGAAACAATTGGCTATATAAAACTATTAGATTAACATCTAGTTTATAGCAAAATACAGCCTAAAACTAAAATACTTGCTAATAATTCTATATGTTTCTACTTAGGTTTGGGCTCAGGACAAGGACCCTGATTTTTCTTGCCTAGCAAACACATCCTCCAAAACATTGGTTAATTGAGTTTTATCTGATTGGTGATTATGGGTGAATTGAATGTAGTGTATGATTATTATATGAGGAAATTAACCTCCGCCTAAACACTTAGGATGTGTGGGATTTGAGAAGCTCATTCTGGCTACCTTTTCAAATTCAACATCTTTTTCCTGTCTTCCTCCCCTGCACCCAGGCTATCTAATTCACAAAAACCCTGTGGGGGGCTAGTTCTGTATTGCTGAATTGGAGCAAGGAGATGAAATGGCATTTGTGCTGTCCCTTCTCCAACTCTTTGCCCAGGATGGACATTGCTCGTTAATCATGATTTTCTTTGTTGCGAGGCCCAATAGTCATCTCAGCTGTTTCTTAAATGCTCCACACAGCCATACCAGTAAATCAGAGCAAGCATCTGACACCAAACCAGCTAAAAGGGTGCTGACCATATCCCATATGGAAAGCAATTTGTGATGTGATTGCTACTCCTTTCTTTGTTAAGTAGAAAAATATCATTCTGAAAATCATCGTTTATTTTTTATTGATGTCAAAGGATAAAAAAAATAATCAAATACTAATAATGAAAACACTACTTAGGAGAAGTCCACATTGGCTTAGGTGACATGTAATCTGATTTTCATGTACACACACTCTGTATTTGCATATAAACTATCATACAATATTATGTTTTACTATATAACTTATAAAATGAACAAGACCTCACATTTGTATGGTGCTTTACAGTTATCAAAGCACCTTGTTATATCCCGCGTTCCAAATTCTAAAGCAAGTTCATATTGAACGATGGTGACAGGCACTGTGCTAGATGCTGGGGATACCAGGGTTCTTGCTTTCTTAAGCTTATAGCTTAGCAGGTGAAACAGACACACACACACACACACACACACAAATGATGGAAATACACAACAAAACTTTCTGTGATGAAATTAAGGGGGGTAGCATGATGTAATGATTATAAGTATGGACTTTAGACCCAGAAAAACCTGAGTTCTGTCCCCACTCTGCAATATTTCAGCTCCCTGGCTTAAGGCTCCATGTTACTGAGGCCTCTCTAGAGAAACAGGCCAGTAGGAAAGATAGACGGTAGCTAGCTAGCTAGACAGATGGTAATAGGCAGGTAGATTTATTTTAAGGAATTGGTACCTTAGTTCATTTTCTGTTGCTATAATAGAATTCCACAGATGAAGTAAATTGCAATAAAGATTTATTTAGTTCACAGTTCTGGAGGCTGGGAAGTCCAATATTAAGGGATGGGTTTCTCGGTGAGGGTTTTTGTGCCACCTCATAATACAGCAAAAGACGTGCCATGGTGAAAGAAGAATGGAGTGCTTTTAGCGCCATACTGGGGCCCCCAGGAGGACCTTATCTAATCTAATCCTCAACCTCCTCCAGTCAACATATGAGTTTTAAGTTTCCAACACTTAAAATGTGGAGGCAATTGGCTCATACAATCATGGAGGCTGGCAGGCCTGAAATTGAAATTGTATTTAAAAGCTGATATTGCAGTCTTGAGTCAAAGGCAGTCTAGAGGCAGAATTCCTTCTCATCTGGGAACTGCAATCTTTACTTTTAAAGCCTGCAAGTGATTGAACCAGGCCCACCCATGCTGTGAAGACTAGACTGCTTTACTTAAATCACAGTCATTTATATGTTAGTCAAATCAACTTAGCATGATAGCCTAGCTAAATTGACACATAAAACGGACCATCACAGGCTTATTCCCTCAATGTTATTATTGTCAATGGAAACAATAATAACATCTGCCTGACTGGATCCTCCTGCGGTTGAATAGGAACCGTTCTATCAGTGCTCAGCTTGGTGTCTGCAAGAAGGCACACATGAGATATCACCATGTCAGCAGCACCTCTGCTCCTCACACTGATAACTCTGTGTCAGCCACCGGCCACAGGTCCCAGCCATGTCACCTTCTCCTCCAAGCCTTTGTGCATGTGGCTTCCTCTGCTCAGAACACTTGAGCCAGTCTTTGTGCATGAACTAGCTACACCCAAATCTAATATGGCCTATGAATTAGATGGAGCCCAGAAAAAACGGCAATATTGATCACATTTAACTTATAAAAATCAGCAATTTCATATGGTTCAGTTTAATAAAACTAAACTACTTGATAGCACTATTGGCATGGATTAAAAAGAAACCCAGGCCAAAATCCAAAAAGTATTGAAAACAAATGGGGGAATTGAATTTTTTATTGACAAATACAATCCCTAAAATTCTTTTCCTTTTTTTCTGTCTCTTAAGAATCTCATACAAACACACACAGATAGTTGTGTCTACGCATATAGTCCCATACAGACAGTATGTTCATATGTGTTTATGTACATAAACTAATTTAAATTGCAAACGAATGTCCGCCCTGTATATGTATGTACCTAAAACAAGGCCAACAGCCCAATCTGTGGCTCTAACCTGGCTTGGCTTAGCCCTCTCATCTTTTTTTCTTTTCTTCCCCTTCACCTTCTAGATTTATTTCTTTGTTTTCCCATAAGTAGTCTCCTGACCTTTCCGATATAAACAACTCAGACTCCTTATGCCTACCTAACAAAAGCCTGGCCTAACAAAGGCAAAGGCTCTGTAATGGAGGAAATTAATTAAGTCACATATTAACCTTTTCTTCTGTTGCTATTGTCATGGCATTTTATGCATATATCATCTACTAGCTTCAATTACTTTAGATCTACTTATACTTTGCATTCTTCTGTTAGGCCACACAATCAAATAAAAAGCAAACAAATTTTCACATGTTAGGTTTTTGTCCTAGGACTATTTTATTTTTAACCAAGAATGTTGTAAATAGAAGACATGATAAAAGCATCCCAAGATCCCCAAGGCCTCTCAACCTGTATGCCTGAGGAGATGCCTTCAACTGACAAACTAGAGAATGCTCTTCAATTCATCTGCAGGGGGAAGAAGGGTTGTCTCTACTGATGTATTTTAGCTTTTTCTCATTTCCTTGTGAAAAGCCAGCAGGTACAAATTTATGTCTGATGAGCAGAGATCTGGCAAAAGTTACTTGACCCTGATGTGATAGAATTTTCCGAGCTCAGAAGATGAATAGCCCTTCCAAATTCCCCTGCTGGCCTCACCATGGCTTTAAGGTTGATAAGGAAGTATTTAAAAGGCAGAAAGTATTTAGAGCTCTGGGAAGTGAGGTAACAGGAGAAGGGGGAGAAGCTCTGACAAATATAAAGAGATACTGCAGGGAAAAAAGAGAGACCTGTTTAGTGACTTGGGAGCAGGCTCTGGCACCGAGCCCTGTCAAGCCTTCCTGGAAAACTTTGAGAAGCAGCCCACCTGGAAGTGCTCGGCTCATCTTTCTACATCTCCAAGGTCATATTATCCTTGGAGCAACCATCACCTATCTGTTGAAAATAGCTGACCTTTCTCTCCTTAAAAATATATGCATTTCCTACCTCCATTCCCTCTTTGAACATATTTGAAATATTTATAATGCACATGCTGGGTTTATAGTTTTATTTACTTGTAGCAATAATTTAAGGAAGTCTGGTGGTGTATATATATATATATATATATATAGAAATATCATGCATAGTCATGTATTATAAAAAAGCAAGCCTAAAGACCTTCAGCTCGTAGCAAATCATGTTATGCATGGATTCTATTCTATTTCTAGTGTAATGATGCATTCACATCAAAGTAGAAAATAAAAGCATGGCAATTTTAGCAGATTATCTGTGCATATTTCACTACACACACAAAAAGGATTTTTCTAAATATGGGAGCATGTCTTTGCAACTGTTTTTTTATTCAGTATTTCAATTCACAAATTATGTATTCTGAAAGTAATCTCTCAGTTCATTTTCTGAAAGAAACTGGCTGAAATATAACACAACTATATGACTGTAGAAAGAGGTAGAGAGAAGGTAACAGGAAACAGACAAAATCGCAACATGAAAGGGTCTTGTTACCTTCTGCTTTACCGAAGTTGTAACTCTAAATCTTGTTGAAGATAAATACCTTACTAGGTTACATTACAGAATTTAATTTTTTCTATATGTTTATTTATTCTTTTGTTTGGAGGTTGGAAAATAAAAATTGTATATATTTATGGTATACAACATGTTATTTGAAAGATATAAATAGACACTGTGGAATGGCTAACTCAAGCTAATTAACATATGCATTACCTTACATAATTATCGCTTCTTTGTGGTGAGAGCCCCTAAGAATACAACATACTATGATTAACTCTAGCTATTAAGTTATTTGATGTCTGTTGAACTTATTCCTCCTAACTAAAAGTTTGTATCCTTTGAGCAACATTTCCCTGCCCTGCTTCTCTCCCCCTGGTAACCACCAGTCCACTCTATCCCTGAATGAGTTCAAATTTTTTAGATTCCCTATATAAATAAGATCATGTGGTATTTTTTTTTCCATACTAGCTTATTTAATTAACATAATTTCCTCCAAGTTCATTCATGTTGCCAGGATTTCCTTCTTCTTTTTTTTTTTTTTTTTTTGGCTGAATAATATTCTATCGTGTATGTATGAGGTCTGGCAATTAAGTTTGCAAACTTGCGACCATGCACTTACACTGGCAGCACTGTATAGACAGCTCAGTAAGGTTTTGTAACCTTGATATGTCAGTATCTCATAGCTGTGTTTAGGTCAATGTGTTGGGGTGTCATGCTGAGTGGTATTTGTTACTGCTTCTGCATGTTTTTGCGTACCATCACAATGTTGGAGCTTGAATTAAAGCAACGAACATTTGCAAATTTCTTGCTAAACTTGGGAAGAGTGGAAGTGAAATCAGTGACATGTTATGCCAAGTTTATGATAAATCCATAAAGAAAACAGCAGTGTACGAATGGGTTAAATGCTTTTCTGAAGGGACACAAGGTCACTGACAAAGTGAATTCAGGGCAGCCAGGAAGATGCAGAACTGATGAAAACATTGCAAAAATTTGTTGAATTATGTGTCAAAATTGTCAGAAACAGGAAAGTCTTTTTTTTTTATTTTTTATTGAATGGTAACTATGTACATTAATGCACTTCTGGGGTACAGTGTGGGGTTTTCACATGCAATCCGAAATACTTCCATCAAACTGATCAACATAGCCTTCGTGTCATTTAGGAAAGTCTTAAATGGAAATCTTGGCCTACAACTCATGGTTCCTGCATCATGGCAATGCGCACATGGCACTGTCTATGAGGGACTTTTGATTTAGTAAACAAATAACTGTATTGGAACACCCTCCCTACTCACCTGATCTAGCCCTCAATGACTTTTCTCTTTACCTGAAGATAAAGGAAGTGTTGAAAAGAAGACATTTTGATGGCATTCAGTACATTAAGGGTAATACGATGACCAAGCTTTGATGACCATTCCAGAAAGAGTTCCAAAATTACTTTGAAAGGTGGGCTAGCTGCCCAAGGGAAGTACTTCGGGGGTGATCATTGTGATATTCATCAATGAGGTATGCAGCACTTTTTCTAGGATGAGTTTACAAACTTCATTGTCAGACCCTGTATACCACATTTTCTTACCATTCATCTGTTAATAGACACTCAGGTTTAATTCCCTATCTTGAGTGTTGTGAATAATGGTGCAAGGAACTTGGGAATGCAGGTTTCTCTTCAACAAACTGATTTCATTTCCCTTTGGATGCACTACATATATCCAGTAGAATCACTGTATCAAGTGGTAGCTCTATTTTTAGGTGTTTTGAGGAACGTTCATAATGTCTCTGCTAATTTACATTCCTACCAACAGTGTACAAAAGTTCCCTTTTCACTACACTCTCAAAACCACTCATTATCTTTTGGTTTTTTGATGACAGTCCTTCTAAGAGGTGTGAGGTATTATCTCACTGAAGTATTGGTCTGTATTTTTCTGATATTAGTGTTTTTGAATATTTTTTTCATATACCTATGGATCATTTGTATACCTTTTTTTTTTGAGAAATTCCCAGTCATATCCTTTGCTCATTTTTTATCAGAATTTAGATTTTAATAAAAGATGAAACTTAACAAAATCTCAAATTGACTCCTAATTTAGACCTGGTCACAGTTTAAACCGGGCTGTTTTCTAACAGAATTAGCCTTATGCAGAAGCAAAGTATGTTGTTATGGTCTGGTTCCCTTCCTGGACATGTACACACATACCTCTATTATACTTTTATAAGGATAGTGATCAGGAGCCTCAAGTTCCATTATAATAACTCCATTATTGGTAAGACAGATTTACCACAGAGAGAGATAATAGATGGTTATTATTTATCCAGAGTATATGACTGTGAGCTCTCTGAGTGCAGAGATGTTGTCTTCATTTTTATGATCCAGAGGCAGGTAAAATTATTTGGTAAAAAGAAGTCATCAAAAATTTTTGTAACATACATAAATGAATCAATCCCACTCAGTCACAGTGTGAATTTTCTCATCCCAAATAACTGACCATCTATCTAGAAGGTGGTTGTGATGGGAAATCAAGAGAAAAGGTAGACAGGCAATGCCCAGAGCCTAAAGCACCATCCAGAAAAATCAGACTGGGTAGACAGCCCTGGGAAGCCAATAGTCCACAGATAATCCTGGGCTCATCCCAGTTTCCTTGTCTTGACTGTGATGTGGACCAAGAGCTGTAGCTTTCTTAGTTTCAGCTTCTATTATCAAAATAATAGAGTGTGTAAGAATTAAGATAGCATGAGATATATGAGGCCAATAAATAATGGATAATGACTAAAATGAAGAATTTAAAATTATTTATAATAGTTACTACAGTCCTTTATCAATCACCAATATCATTAGTGTCAATAAATAAAATAATCACCCCAGGAAGGAAGAAGTTTTTGGAAATGACAGTGGAAGAGAGGCAAAGAGAAATTTTCCCTTCACAATTTTGCCTGTAGATGGCTCCCCTTTCCAACAATGTTTTCTCTCTAAAAAAGATGGTGTTAAGAAGTAACCACCAAATCACTAAGGCAAATTAATAGATACCAAATTGGTAAAATGTTAAGTTCCTCTCCCTTCTCTGATTTATATGAGATTGAATTCCACAACAGTTACAGTAAGATGAAATTATCCACTCTACTCTCTACGGTCATATAACCCCAATTCTTCAGATGTACAGTTTCCGCAGCCAGTATGAGCTGGCTGCACATAAGTAGTTGCACCAAAAACATTAAAAACAAACAGAAAAGTAGGCTTGATACCGTTGTCTCCTTGAGAGATACAAAGCTACCACAAGCCCTCAAAATTGAAACTGCAATGAAAGGAAGGTCACTTCTAGAACATTATAGTCCATCTAGCCAGGTGCTTCTCCACATCTAGTACTTGAATAAATAAGAATATGCTGTGGACAAACCATGGCTTCATGGTAGGTCTACTTTTAGTTCTCTAAGGCATCTCCATACTGTTTTCCATAGAGTTTGTACTAATGCAGTCCCACCAACAGTGTAGAGCATTCTTTTCTCTCTGCATCCACACCAGTATCTATTGTTTTTGGACTTTGAAATAAAAGCCATTCTAACAGGGGTGAAGTTATATCTCGTTGCAGTTTTACTTCGCATTTCCCTGATGATTAGTGACATTGAGCATTTTTTCAAATATGTATTGTCCATTTGTCTATCTTCTTTTGAAAAGCTTCTGTTCATGTCTTTTGCCAAATTTTTAATGTGATTATTTTGTTTGTTATTTTCTGATTTGCTTGAGTTCTTTGTAGATTCTGGTTATTAGCCCTTTTTTGGATGTATATTTTCTTCCATTCTGTAGGTTGTCTATTTGCTCTGCCAATTGTTTCCTTATCTGTGCAGAAGCTTTTTAGTTAAATCAAACTCCACTTATTTATTTTGTTGTTGCTATGATTGCCATTGGTGTCTCATTATAAATTCTTTGCCTCAACTAATAGCTAGCAGAGTTTTTCCTACATTTTCCTCTAGAATTCTTAATGGTTTCATACCTTACATTTAAGATTTTTATTCTTCTTGAATTAATTTTTGTGAGTGGTGAGAAATAAGGGTCCCATTTCATTCTTCTCCATGTGGCTATCAAATTTTCCCAGCACCAACTATTGGATAGGGCTTCTTTTCCTTAGTGTATGTTATTGTTTATTTTGTTAAAGATCAGTTGGCTTGTAGGCAGATGGTTTCATACATAGGTGACCTATTTTGTTCTATTGGTCTATGTCACTATTTTTGTACCAATAACCATGTTGTTTTGGTTATAATAGCCTTTTAGTATAGTTTGAAGTCTAACAATCTGATGCCTCCAGATTTTTTCTTTTTGCTTAATATTACTTTGGCTATTTGGGCTCCTTTCTGATTCCAAGAGAAGCATTAAATTATTTTTTCTAGATGTGTAGTATGGTGTTCACATTTTGATGGGAGTTGCATTGAATCTATAAATCACTCTGGGTAGTATGGACATTTTACAATGTTGATTCTGCCAATCCATGTTTGTGTCTTCCATGAATTTTTTCCTCAATATTTCATAGTTCTCATTGTAGAAATCTTTCACCTCCTGGGTTAAGTATATTCCTAGGTCTTTTATTTTCTTTGCAGCTGCTGTGAATGGTACTGGGTTTTCAATTTGACTATCATCTTAACTATTATTGGTATATAGAAATACTACTGACTTATGTCCATCGATTTTGTATTTTGAGACGTTGCTAAATTTATTTCTCAATTCTGGGAGTCTCTTGGTGAAGTCTTTGGGGTTTTCTAAGTACAAGATCATGTCATCAATAAAGTGATAGCTTTACCTCCTCTTCCCTGATTGTGATACCCTTTATTTTATTCTCTTTCCTGATTATCACTATTCTTTTCAGAAATCCCATTACTCGGTATCTACCCAAAGGAAAAGAAGTCATTCTATCAAAAAGGCACCTACGCTCAAATATTAATCATAGCACAATTCACAATTGCAAAGATGTGAGATCAAACCATGTGTCCAATGTGTCTATCAGTTCATGAGTGGATTAATAAAATATAGTATATGTACTACCCAGCCATTAAAAAGGATGAATTACTGCCTTTTGTAACAATTCAGATGAATATGGAGACCCTTCTCCTAAGTGAAGTATCTCAAGAATGGAAAAACAAACAATGCACTCATTATTAAATTAGAACTAACTAAAGAGCACACATGTGTGCAGAGAAAAGTAAAACTCAGTGGAAATACAGCAGAAGGGAGAGGGGAACAGGGGAGGGACAAAAACCCACCTAATGGATAGAATGAATACTCTTTGGTTGGTGGGCACACCTACAGTCATGACTCAAGCATTACAAAAATGATCCACATAATCAAAAACATCTGTACCACCTTAATATTTTAAAATAAATAAATAAGATTATAATAAATAATTTAATATAATATTAATAAGAGCTAACATTTTATAAGCATCTAAGATAGGAGAAATAATAATAATAATAATAAATAATCTTTGGTTCAGAAATCACCAAGCAAGGCAAGAGTGAGTTGCACAAAAAAACAAAAAACAAAATAAAACATAGTTTTGTGCAGCCAGCTCATACTGGCTGTGGAAAATTCACCTAGAATAGATACCTGGCTTCAGTTGCCACTCTCTTCTCAGTAAATCATTTCTACTTAGGCCATATTCCACCAATTTAGAGTCTTTTTGATGCACTAGGAACTAAAATTATCAGAAATTTCTTGAACATATAAACCATAAAGCACTTACCATAAATAAACTGAATCTTATTTTTCCGGTTATCTGGGGAGACATCCAAATCAATTTATAAATCAGGGGTGGGAAAAGTTTCTCTGAAAAGGGCCAGATGGCAAAAATTTTGGACTTAACACTTAGCTTTTGTAACAAAGAAGCAGCATGAACAATACAAAAGTGAATGGGAATAGGGGCATATTTATGGCAAGAGGTGGAGGATAAGAATCTGAGCCACAGGTCATAGTTTTTCAACTCCTGAGCAGTCCATATCAAAATCTAAATCATTCTATAAAAACCAAATACATCGGTCATCAGTCTCTCTGCTCAGAAACTTTATGAAACAACAGTGTCATTTTTTTTCACTGTCACCAAGTAACTTCAGTAATTTAGTAGCTTCATGACCACAAATATAGTAGAAACTCATAGTATATAATAATTATTTGCTTATCAAATAAAGAGATGTGATATATCAAAAAATAGCACTTCAAGCATGCTATGTCTCCTTATACTGTAAAATTTTTAAACTCTGTGAAGCATATCTGCCACTGTATTATGTGACCTTTTCTTTGTTACTGATTTAGTAATTATGTAATTATTAATTTTCTTTATTACTGTTATGTATGTTGACTTTTTTAGTTTTTATTGTTACTAAAATAGTTTATTTAAGAAAAATGTGCAGGGTGCATAATTGCTTCTCCTAAAACCTTAAGGATGGATTTTTTTAATTTGGAATTTTTTTAATTTTATAAAGTTTATACAGTATAGATGCTGTATTACATGCTCATACACCCTGCAGGGCCTGGGGTAGCATCCTATGATCAAATGTACTATATGTCTCCTGTGAGTTATATGAATAGCTCATTTATTCTACAAGTATAATTTAAAGATTCCTGGGAATCCCCAAGACATTTTCAGGGAATCTATGCAGTCAATATGACTTTTGTAAAAATACTAAGACATTTACCTTTTTTTATTCTCATTTTCTCATGAGTAAAGTTTTCAAGGGACTCAGTGATATGTGCTCTCACAATGTGTTGAATGTAGAAGCAGATAGAAAAATCTGGCTGTTTTCTATTGAGTAAAACTAAAAAAAGATTTGTAAGAATATAAAATAATTTTGCTCTTCTGTTTAACATTTTGATTTGGAAAATACGGCTTTTCCTTAAGATGTCATTTATTTTAACATGTAATAAATTTGTTGTTATTTTCAAACACACTTTAAATAGTTTTCAATTTCTGTTTTAATTTCTTATGTGATAACTCAATAGATATAACTCACATTATGTAAAAGATCTTTGGTATCATAAATAAATTGTTAAGAGTGAAGGGAATCCTGTGACGAAAATGCTTGAAGATTGCTATAAAACGTAATGTGAGTTCAGGTCAAGTTTAGCTGCCAAATGAGTACTGAGAAAATTTTTGACTTTCAGAGCATTTGGAAGTTACAATTAGAGATAAAGGCTTTTTAGGTAATTTGAGGATAAGGAGATTGCCTAATATTTATTCTAAAGCAAAATCCCAAACTTTGACATACTGAGTTTATCAGAGTTTTATAAACCACATATTTAAATACCTGTTGATAAAGGTAAATCAATTAATTACACGAAACAAGGCTGGTGGAGATAGGTAAGGCCAGGCAGGGTCTGGGCCACTTATTACACCTTTGAAATTCAAGAGAAACTACAAATCTAGAATTTTATGTAAAAATCTCCTGGTTGCATTTAATAACGTCTAAATGAGTTATTTTAAAAACAAACAAAACACTTGAAAACCAAACCAAATACGGAAATCTGCTTGTTCTTGTCTAGATCACACTCAGGCACATAGATAGGACCCAGGTGCGCCTCCAGGGTCTTAGAGATGTTGATTAAGTGTTTGCTCCTTTCCTTTCTCAAGGCCATGGACGGGGGAAAGTGCTGGCCAGAGCCAGGGAGCAGACATATGAGGTAGCTGTGCTTTGGACTCTACTATTAACGTTTGCTCAACTCTACAAACAAACATTTTTTTAAAGTTAGCTCTGTCAAGTATCTTCTAACTTTCATTTGGAAATGATTACTTTGAAGTTTTTCTTCACATATTCATCATGGAGCTACAAGCAAATTGTTTTATCTTCTAAACATCATTTTATGTTTTTTTATAATATTGATTTCAGGGTTAAAATTGAGAATGTATTTTATTAAAACTATTCCAAAGGACACTGGTTATAGGATGATAATAACTGTTCATATTCATTTTGTGGCTACTCCTTTCTTAGGTTCATTTCAGGTAAATAAATACTGTATTAATCCTTCATTATCTATAAGGAACTGTTCCACTGTCTCTTTAATAGGAATCCCTGCAACAAAACTTTCATCACTTATTTTTAGCTGCTACAATTAGCCTTCAGTGATAGAGCTGGAATAATTGCCCATTTATTTTCAAAAGCAATTGTTGTTCAAAATCACGACTTCTTTAATACGAATATAATGTAATATTTTCCTGTTCATTTAGTTTCCCATTTGGATAAAACCTTTATGTCCAGAATGATGTTTAGAACCCTCAGAATGATGGCACCACATCAGCATTGCCTTTGTCTTTGTGACATAGCAAGGCCTCAGGTGACAGGACCTCAGTGGCCATCAGCATTACGGTCATCCGTGTATACTTGGATATGGGCAGATTCTACCTTAGTGACGGGATACGTCCATTTCTACGTATACTTCCTGGGAATTCTGTAAGTTTTGCCTTTGTAGACAATCAATTTGAGAAATATACTCTTTTTTTTACCTTTAACCTTCATTTTTCTTTATTATGTCTAATCATTTCAGATCTCAAATTTATCCTTAATACTATGCTATTCAAGAATTTCTATTCTAGTAAAACAAACTTAGCTTGGTGCCAAATCAGTATCATTTTAAGCCCAAGATCCCCAGAATCTTCTTTTTCATACATGAAATTTATCAAGCATTAAGAAATAGAATGACAAATTGATCCATCTCGTGTGGCATTTTATATTTTGACTCAGCAAGGAATATAAAAACTTCAGGTATCCCAGGTTTAGAGCAAGCAGATATCTATGAAATGCGATTTGGAGGCTACGAGAGTCTCTCTTCTTCCTGGGCATGTGCCTCGTGTCGGACCTTCTCACAGGCAGAGACTAAACTGGTGTGAGGCAAGGAAGCCCCAAAGTCATAGAATCTAGGAAGGAGTCCCCCTGAGGCTTGGGCAAGCACCTCCTTAAATTCTGCATCCTAAGTAAGCGCCTCACTTGCCTCCCCCTCCGCCCCCTCTTCACCCCCTCCTGCCCCCACCACATCCCACACCCCTTCACTCCTGCCCTGCTAGCAGTTCATCTGGGATAAAACTCAGAAGACCCTGGCTATTTGTTGCCAAAAAATACTCCTAAATTTGAGTTCCTTTATGTACTAAATTGGGTTGCAATTTGTTACATAGGAACTCAAAGTACAGAAACAGCCTCAACCTCCTGTTTCTGTCCCTTGACACTCACAGACATGTTTGAGTTTACACACATCACAGCCTTGTATACGTGGAGGGGAGAGAGATCGGAAGTTCTGCTGTACACAGTGAGATAGCAAATTGACATCCAAGCCCGCGCTTACATTCACGGGGAAGGGGAAGGTGATGCGGGTACCTAACCCCACCCCCCCCACCCCGTAAGTTTGCCTGAAGCTTATTTCTGTGTTTGTGTCCCCGCTGCGTTCTCCATCAGTGAGCACGCCTGTCTCAAGAGGCTGCTCTGATGAAGACAGCACTAGAACACCACGCCGGTGCTTGCTGGTGACTTCATCCCATTTCTTCCTTCTCTGTCTTGTCTGAACTTCTCTGTCCTCCAGTTTCCTGCCTGCTTTGAGAACTGTCTCCTCTCTCTCTCTCCCTTTTTAGTAGAAAGCCCACTTTCTGAACCCATAAAGTAAAACCTATGGTTTTTGCACTTACCTGCTGTTTGACTCTGATCCCAGAGGGGCAATGCCCATCACATGGCACTCCCAGCTGGTACCCATGGTGAGGCGACTTCATGTGTGCAGGTGCAGATAAGAGATCACAGCAGGGCACCCACAGCTGGAACCTCATCTTTGAGCTCTGATGCAGCTGTTTATGAAGCAGTGGGGAGGGGATTTCTTATCTAAGGTGGGGATCCTTAGATCAGGAAACAACAGCAAGAACTAAACTTCCATTCAAACTGGAACTCTAAAAAACATGGTCTTAAAACATGCCCTCCCAGCTTTAACTATCTGTCCACCCCCTTCCCTGCGCCAGGACCACAGCTGAAAGAATGCACAGGGCTTTATTTGTTCTCTGAGCCAGACAGAACGAGGGAGGATGGGTGAGGATGATAGCACTGCTTCTCCTGGAGAGAGCTTGGCCCTCTGAGCTCCTTGTAGTCCTAAAGAAGTGAGTGTCTCCCCCTGACGGGCCTTTGGAGAACTGTCCCTCTGCCTTGTCCCAGAGGGCACTGGAAGAACAGAACAGGTGAGCTGACTCCTCTCTGTGATGAGGCACAGGGGGAAGTGTTGACCTTTATACCCACAGAATCAGAAATCAGGAGTGGGGCACATGGTGGGTCACAGCTGCTTAAGATTCAAGCCCTGCAAAACACAGGTGTGCTTCATGGGGAAAAGATTACACCAATCACTCTTCTCAGGTCATGTCTGGGTCAGTGAACATGATTTCCACATTTAAAAGAAAAAAGATGCTTCTCCAGGTCAAGAACAATGAATGAATGAATGGATGGATGCTGTAGTAACTCCACCGTCTGAGTCTCTCTCTTCTTAGGTGGAGAGAATTTTACCAAAATTAACCACATAAGACATCTCTGAGGAGTGTATTAATGATATAATACAGAAGGCGATGATTGGAAAATGGGAGGTTTACAGGTTATTCCTGGATCTGTCTTTAATTCTGTGACATTCAGAGAACCCATTCCTACCTTGGCTGATTTTCAAACTTATGAAAACTGGGGAATTTGGACTAAAACACTACTAAGACCTTCTTATCACTAACATTATATTTTATTCCTTTCAGAATTGTTTTGGTTTAAATGGAAATGTTTATTGCCCTGCTAGACAGTTCCTGTCTGTGGGTAACACATCACTTACCCAGATGTGCTTAATGTTTGCACACCACCTGTTAACTTGAATTTCCTCTGATCACCTTGAATATCATGTCAATTCCTTTTCTGAGCAATACCCAGTGAAGGTGATGGAAGGTGAGTTGCTTTTATGTGGCACGAGTATAAGAGAGCAAAAAGGCCATTACCAACACCCCTAGATAGAGAAGAACACTCTAAAAGTGCTCCAGGCCACCTTGCAAAGTGCCAGTAAATCTTGTGTTTTTAACGAGCGTCATAAGAAATTACTGAAGTTTTTTTTTCAAAGATAGGCTTCCTTGAGCTGTTCTAAGCCAGGGATTTTAGGTGTTGCCTGGCAACAACCCTCAAGACCTTGGGTCTGAAGTAATCTAGTAAATTAGGAAAGAAAATTGTCTGGTGCCTGTATCAAAGTCATTCTGGTGTCATGGTCCTATGAAAGGACAGCATTATTTTCTTCCTCAGAAATCACAAAGGAGCAAGTGTACTGAGGTAGGGCGAAACGTGTGTGGTGCACTTTCCACAAATCCACCCTGTACATTTGAGCATTGATACTGTCTCCCATTCACGCAACCTTTCCCGGGCCTCATTCTTTTGAGTCTCCCCATAATCAAGGGGAGAAGTTGCAGCAGGAAATAACCCTGAGCAGCTACTTAACACTACCTTTTGCTGCCAATATTTCTTACACACTGGTGACCCATAGCCCACTATATCATTGGAGGGTTCAATACCTTTTTTGTTGTTGGTAGGCAGTAAGCAATCTATTTTTGAGAAGGTGTGCTAGAATGTACCTGCTTAAGAACTGACATTTTCTCCAGATAACTTTCCTTATGCTGCCCCTCACTCTTTCACATCCTTTACCCTGCCTTAGCCGAGATAATCAGCACTAGCTGCTACAACACACAGCCCCAACCTCTGAGTGGCCGAAAAACAACAAGGTTCATTTCTTGCTCAGGTCAAGTCCAGTGCAAGTTGGGCGGTCAGCTCTATCACGTAGCTGTGTCATCTGTAATAGTGGCCATGGCAGGCTAAAAGAAATTTGGTGGAGATTTGGTGGAGACAGCTGGGCTCTTAGCACCTTCGTCCATAGTGTCACCAAGACATCTGCTTCTAGCCTGTTGGCCTGAGCTAGCCACAAGGGCCCTGCCTAACTGCAGGGGAGCCTGAGAAATGGGGGGGGAAACACGTGGAATTTAGGAGATGCTGTTTCTGCCACACAGTTTCTCCAGCCAAACACACTGACTGGAAGGATGAGGCAGGTAGTAAGATTCGATGCATCAAATTGATATTGAACCCTGGAGCCAGATCACGTCAAAGAACAGCTGGTGCTTCTTTGACCATGCGGAAAGAGTCCAGCCGTCACTCTCTAAGACTGACATCTGGCCCTGCTGTCTCTATGCAGTGCCTGGAATAAGATGGTCAGCAGAAGGCCCAGTGGATACCTCCCATGGCTCCTCATTTCGGTGACTTCCTCTACCCCCCGGGGCAGCCTGGGTGCTTAGAGGGCTTTGCACACTCTTGTTGCCACCTAGGACAATTTCATCTTTGTATCCCCAGACTCAGTGATCAAGAATTTGACAGCCTGAAGGAAGGATACCTACTGCATAATCATGTCATTTATGTTAATTAAAATTATGTTAATTAAACGTATTATAATTGACTCTATCATAAGTATTCCCGTCCTGTGCTTCAAGTAATCCCAAGGGTCTGAGCAGGAGATGATCTCCAGGAAATAGATGTGAGACCTCTCCAACAGGCTGAAACGCTTGTCAACTCAATTTCAGATGAGAAACTGAGCCTCAAAGAGATTGAGTTATTTATTTGCATTTACATAACCTGTAAATGGCCAAGTCAGAACAAGAATCTGGAATCTGTGTCTTCTAATGCAGCGCAAAGAGCTTTGTTAAGGGCATGCCAAGAGCTAGAGTTCCATTCTCCTCCACGCTCTCTAAATGCTGACCTGACTCTGCAGGGAAGAAAAGGAGGGCCAGCCAGGTCTGCTTTGATGATAGCACCTGCGGTGTTAGCACTGGGCCAATAACAGGCAGTGGCAAATGCACGTGTAAATCGTGCAGAAATTAGCAGCAAGATGAGGACAATAAGCATCCTCCAATGGAATAATTGCTTCCCGGTGTTCAAGCGGCCCTAGTTCGCTGGTGCCCAGACTATAAATGAGTTCGCACTGGCGGTGTCACTGCAGCCAACACCATAGAATTGAAGGGGGAGGAGGCAGCCACAGGCATGGAGTTTCCACAACCAAATGATCTATGAATTGCTAAAATGGTGTTCTGGGAGATTTATGCCTCTTTAAAACTTCATGCTCAGAGGGAAAAAAAAGGCAAAATCACTCTCCAGTGTGGACTCTGCCTGCCTCCTGAAAGCTGGGAGTGGTCAACATCTACTTTGTAATAACAGCCTAGACAGGCAATTCAGAAAGCCCTCCTTAAGCAGCAGTGGAGGTTGAAGCATATCTTACTCTTTCACTGGTACTAGCTAACGTCATTCTGGGACAGCATCTGGGCAGTCTATATGGGAGTATTACATGATTTCTAAAACGACAGTACACGCATGATAGCACAGAGGACCCCCTGAACCCCCCAGCATGCCATGCTGTCAGAACCAGGCACTGGATTACAAAAAACTCCTGAAGAAAATGGAAAATTCATGAGACCTCAGTGGTGATGAAAGATGCCTGGTAGGAAAGAAATTGATTTTATCCTGGGACCTTTGCTCTTGTGAAGAGCATGAAACTGCTCTCACTAACTCACCTGGCTTCTTGATCATTCTGAAAGACGAAGCAATCTCATTTGTCCCCATGCAAAGGCATAATAATCAAATGCATTGTTTAAAAGCCCCGTTTATTTGTGTGGGCTACCTTTTGATATAGAGTAATAATTGTTTACATTTATTAGAATTTTCACTCTAATACAGCCAGATTTTACAATGTCTTACGTGAGCCTCATAGGGTGCTTGTAAAGTAGGTTGGACAGAAATTATTACCCCCGTACTTTAAAATGAGGAATGATGAGATTCAAGGATGTTAAGTACTTTGCCAGGACCGCATGGTTAGCAGCAAATGTAATATAACTAATATCTTCAGGTAAGACTTGCATCCTCCTTCCCCTCTAACAACTACAAAGTCAGTATAGGCACATTATCCCAAAGTTTACCATCAGACTTATTTTTAAAAATCCTCCTAGGTGCACAGATTTGTGTCTAGAGTTCTCCATACCTTCAAACAACTCTAAGGGCATCTGCAAGCTTAGGGTGACCAAAAATCTGGATTCTAAGCCTAAAATACATGGACACATGGGGGCTGCTTTCAGAGCACCTTACACGTCTGTAGATCCCCTTATATGAAGTGTGGGATCATTTTGGCAAAGAAAGGGCCTATGACTTTCTGAACTCCTCAAAAAGGTCAATAGCTGCTAACTCAAAAGTAGTAGGGACATTCTAAAATAGTGCTTCCCAATCTTTCTAAACCTGTCTCTCTTTGATGAACACAAAAATTCAATGCTCTTATTTAAAGTTATTTTAAAATCAAAATAGGGCAGTGCCTCAAAGGAGTAGGGCGCTGGCCCCATATGCTGGAGGTGGCAGATTCAAACCCAGCCCTGGCCAAAAACTGCAAATAAATAAATAATAAAAATCAAAATAAGTTAAGAATTACAGGCTCAGTGCCTGTGGCTCAATTGGCTAAGGCGCCAGCCACGTACACCTAAGGTGGCGGGTTCGAATCCCCAGCCCGGGCCCTCCAAACAACAATGATGGCTGCAACCAAAAAATGGCCGGGCATTGTGCCGGGTGCCTGTGGTCCCAGCTGCTTGGGAGGTGGAGGCAGGAGACTCGCTTGAACCCAGGAGTTGGAGGTTGCTATGAGCTGTGATGCCATGGCACTCTACCCAGGGGGATAGCTTGAGGCTCTGTCTCAAAAAAAAAAGTTAAGA
>CAUYQV010108403.1:0-16500 GCA_963574575.1 Galagoides demidoff
CCCCCATGGCCGTGTTATACTTTCTTTTTATTTATTTATTTATTTTTTTTTTTTTTGCAGTTTTTGGCCTGGGCTGGTTTTAGAACCCACCACCTCTGGCATATGGGGCTGGAGGCCTACTCATCTGAGCCACAAGCACCACCCCGCCATGTGATACTTTTTCAGATCTTTCTCTTTTCCCTCCTCCAGCACCTGTTTGCAAAGTTTTAACCTGTAGCCCCTGACTCAGAGTATTTGCTCAGATAGTTTCATCGTATGATTAACTGCCCCTGAACTTTCCTGAAATTGAAGACATCTTTCAAAAAGAAAAAGAAGTTTTAATTTCATCCAAGCCCCTTCACTCCCACCCCTCCACACACACATGCAGTAAAGCTCTGGCTATGATCAAGTCCTAATCAGCTACTTCAAAATCAGGCTTAGACTTAAAACTTACATTCTCCCTTCATCTGCCTATCCTATATATTATTACTATACTAAACTTTACTCTTAATGACCTAACTGCTTTTACTATTTCCATACTGTTTATTTCAAATGTTCTTCAACATGCCATCAAATTATTTCCTAAATATCCCAGATTTTGCCTTGTCATTTCTACAACTAAATATTTATTCTATGAATAAATATACTTTATTTCTTCTCTCTTTGTATTTTACAATATTAATGTCTTAAGCATTCATTCCTGAAACAAACATTGAGCTTCTAATTGGTTCGGATGTGTAAATAAACAAGCATCAGCTCTTGTCTAAAATGAAGTCTGGTACTGGCAGTTTCTGAATTAGTTCAGTGGCTCAATGATGCCCTTGAGGATCAAGAATCTAGGGTCTTTGATTCCTTCCCTTCCAATGTTCTCAATTCAGGTTTACCACCTCATAGTCACGAATTGTCTGCTCTACTTCTTAGAACTACGTTCCTGCATGTTAATGCCAAAAACATAAGGGAGAAAAAACCTTTTGATTTGTGATTCCTCCCATTTTATTAAAGATAATATCTTTCTCAGAAGACCCTTAAATGGATTTTAACTTATATGTTATTGGCCCAAAGTGCATCATATGACAAACTCTTAATCAGGAGGCAGCAAACATCAGTGTCTAGGCAAAATATGACCCCTACTTGTTTTTGAGGGTTTTATGGAATAAAAACATGCTTACTGTATATATTGTCTGTAGCTATTTTCATGCTACAGTAGTGGAGTTCAGTAGTTGTAATAAAGATTATATGGCCTTCAAAGCAACCTCGGTTCATATGAGTCAGGGCACCAAAAGAAATAAAAGATTTAAAAAAATTAAATAAAAATAAAGATTGTATGGCCTACAAAGCCAAAAGTATTTTTGTTATTTGTTTATTTTTAGTTTCAGAATTATCATACAATAATATTGACTTTTTCTCTTTTAACACGCAATTCCATTAAGTTTTACCATATGTATGGATTTGTGTAACCACCACCACAATCAAGATACAGAACGGTTTCATCACCATAAAGAACTCACAGGTTATACTATTATAGTCACTTTCTATTTGAATAAAAACAAAGCAAGAAAACAACTGGAAACAACTCAAATATCCTTTAGTTAATGAATGAATATCCACACCGTGGGATACACTTTAGCTACAAAAAGGAACAAACTATTGAAATAACTATTGGAATAAACTGGCTGATTCAGAAGGCTGCATACTATCTGATAACATCTGTATGACATTCTTGAAAAGAAGAGAAAGCCAAAAACTATTTATAAATCTGGTACTTTATAGGAAAAGTTTACCAAACCTTGCTCTTGGCCAGGATGTGAAAATTTTAATGAAAAATCTCTGTGATTACTATGATGGGCATAGAGTAATCATGATTCTCCTCCTAGGTTTAGGTACATTGGCTATTGAACAAAGTTGAGATTGTATGAATTAAGAAACCAAAAGTCTTCACCATGACACTCACTAAGTGGTAGATCTTGGCACTTAGCTAAGGAAATAAAAATAAAAATACCCAATCTTTGCTCTTAAGTTAGCTTATGATCTAATGGAAGAGATAAATAAAGGTAATTTCCAAAAGGCATGATGAATGTTCTCTATGGTCAAAGTATATATCCTAGGCGGTTGCAGTTCTTTGTCATTTAAACCCCTTTGATATCATTCTTCTTTTTCTCAGTGAGAGTCACATTTAAATTTCCTTGTCTCAATGCTGAGCTATAATCCCTCCATAAGTGCCTCTCCTGTTCTTTACAAGAGCTGCGTGGACTCCTCCAAATTCTAATACCACACAACCTGGTCTTGATTGCAGATAAAATAAGTCAACAGAAAAGGAAAATTTTCTTCACTCCTAAACCACTTGTACATAAAAAGGCCTAGATCTGAACTGATCTTTCCTCTTATTTTAGAAACTACTTTGTAATGACAATTTTTCCCCCTAAAGTCAGGCATCTTAGAGGAGAAATGTGTTGTCATTCTTTGAATTTTTTTTGCTTCTCACTGACTCATCCGTTCATGATAATCTGCCTTAAACTTTGGAAACTCAACAGAATCAGCAGGGGTTTCAGAATTATCAAATACACTGTAAAGCCTTCAGTTCTTCTCTGGACTTAATTTCACTATTATAGTGATGCCCTCCTAAAATTTCATCTACTATGCCTAAGCCCTTGATCATAAACTCTCCTTTTTTCTCATACTTCTTAATTATTAGTGTCTGTAGAATGCCGTTTTGATCATTTTCTCTTTTCCTTTTGTATACTTTTGTATATTTGTTCTGCTTAATCCCAGATTCCTATGCAACTTCAACTTCTTTAATCCAATGACATGCAGAGATGTAACTCTACGCCAGTGTTCTCGTCTGAGCTCCATCCAGACTCTATATGCAATTAAATGCATAACTTCTCCACTTGTGGGACTCACTGGACTATCAAATTCAATATGGGACTCAAATGGGACAAATCATCATCCTTCGGGACAAATCATCATCCTTTGCCCAAAATTGCCTATTTCCCCCTTTGCAATGAGTAGTCACCATCATCATCTCAGATAGCAGGGACAGCTCTTCCCCTTCTGCTGACTCTCAAAATTGAATGGTTCAATTAGGCTAATTCAATATGCTTTGCACAGAGGAGCTCATACATCTATGCATTTCTTTGTGTAACTATAATGCTTCCACTACTCTGAAACAGGACCTCATTATCATTCTTTCCTTGAACTATCTCAAAAGCTACCAAAATGGTTTTCTGATCTCTGGTCATGTTCTACTCAACATTTCTTCCAGAGTAGTCTTTGTAAGTCATAAGCCTTGCAATGTGACACTCTTCTTCAAATTTGGAGGGACTTCTGAGAACTTCTGAGAAAACTCCAAAATCCTTAGTAAATATTTCAAAGTTTATCCTAGGATAATCCTCACTTGTCTTTCTAGTTATAAATTCTGACATAATCCCACACACAAGCATTCCTTGCTCTCCGTGCTTACCTTCTAATGAAGATGTGTGATCCTGGAATACTTAAATTCATGAACTTGCCACCATGTGCTTACACTGACAGCACTGTACAGCTTTCATACTCTTGGTATATCAATGTCTCACACTTGTGTTTGTGTTGACATGTGGTGGCATCAGTTCCATTCATTATTGTTGTTGTGTGTTTTTTGTATGCCATCCCAAGAATGTCAGGGCTTAAATTAGAGCAATGAACAAATATTAAATTTCTGATTAAACTTGGCAAGATGGAAGTGGAATCAAGATGTGTTAGTCCAAGTTTTCAATTACATGAAAAAAAATGCAGTATACAAATGGATTAAATGTTTTTCTGAGGGGAGAGAAAGTGTCACTGACAAAGACAGATTAGAGTGGCTAATAACAAGCAAAATGTAAAAAAAATTGCAAAAATTCCTTAAATTGTGTACCAAAATCATCAGCTGACTGTGAGAAGCATAGCAGACCAAGTAAATGTTGATATAGAAATAGTTAGGAAAATCTTAACAGAAAATGTTAGCATGAGAAGGATGTGTGCAAAAATGGTCCCAAAGAAGCTCACCAATGAATAAAAGTGAAGGTGAGGTGAAGTTTGCCAAAATGGAGAGACAAGATGACATTCCGGGCAGTGTCATCAATGGCAATTAAACATGGTTGTACTAATATCACCCTGAAACAACGTGTCAGTGTGCACAATGGAAGTCAGCCAATTCTCCAAAACCAAAAATTTTTTGTTATTCCAAATCAAGAGCCAAAATAGTGCTGCTAACCATTTTTGTATGTTCATTATGAATTATGAACGAACTGGATAAATAGTTATTTGGGAGTGCTTAAAAGGTTGCATGAAAACATTAAACAAAAACAACTTGAACTTTTCACCAGCAACTCATGGCTCTTACATCACGACAATGCACCAGCTCACACAGCACTGTCTACAAGAGAGTATTTAGCCAGTAAACAAATAACTGTATTGGAACACCCTCCCTCCTCACCTGATAAGATCCCCAATATTATTTTCTTTACTCAAAAATAAAGGAACTATTGAAAAGAAGACATTTTGATGACAGTCAGGACATCAAGGGTAATATGACAATAGTTCTGGTGGCCATTCCAGAAAAAGCATTACAAAATGGCTTTGAAGGGTGGACCAGGCACTGGCATTGGTACATAGCTTCGCAAGGAGAGTCATTCCAAAGGTGACCAAAGTGATATTCAGCAGTGAGTTGTGCAGCACTTTTTCTAGGATGAGTTCACAAACTTAACTGTGAGACCTCATCCAGCATTATATTTGTGCTGCTGTGATTTAAGAAAGTATTTTCTTTCTGCTTGGAAAACTGTTCCCCACATAGTCTGTCAGAATAACTCATTCTGTGTGGGGAAAAAAATGAAATAAAATAAAATCTTGAATATGTCTATTCTTGGAGTTACTATTGCAGAATGTAGTATTAATTGAACAATGGTACTAATTCTAATGATTTGAGTAGTATTTGATGTAACAGATTATATAAACTCAAATTTAAGTGTTCTATAAATATATGATTCTAAATAATTTATTACATGTGGTCTGCCACAGTTAAATTGTTGGTGGTTATAAGACTTACTGGGAGACTATCTCTGCCACTTACTAGTTTTGTGAAACTCAGAGTTGTAGACATCATAAACTTGATTTCTCAGTTATTAATTGTATAATAATATGAGGCCTTTGGGGGATGGGGCATCTATTCTTCCTTCCCCATTATTTCCATAAAGAGAAGGAAAGACAATATTTACTTTTAAAGGGGAAAAGCATGGCAGAAATATTTCCGATTACTCTCTGTCTCTTATTCTTGCTCACAAAGTAGAAACCAATCTGATTAGTAAATTTGAAGAAGTAATTAAGCTTGCCCAGCTCAGTCCCTTCAGCTTTCTTCAGAGCCCTCTTGTCTCCAGAGTGCACACTTTCTAACATGCTCCTGCTACGTAGTAAACCTTATGGAGAAAGCATTGCTATTTTTAGTGAGAACCCTCAATTTCATTGTCCAGTTCAGGCAGTGTCAGAGAATTCTATTTACACTGAAGCAAAGTATTAGTTATCCTTTTCAGCTGCCAGTCTAAAGCTACATTATTCCATAAGCTTTGTCAATAATAAAAGTAATATTTTGCTTTTCATCTGCTTTAGTCCTGGGTACTATATACCAATTGATTCTGAACTTGGTCAGAGAAACATTGTATTGATGATTAATTCCTCCTATAGTGCTGCCTATAATACTGATCCCATAAGAAAAAGTAACTAGGGTGCTTAGCACAAGGGAATAGGGTAGCCTAAGTGCTTAGTTATTATTTAATATAATTGGTTATTTTCATTGCTCAATTTTTATCAACAGGAAGCACCCCTGTTAGAAAAATCGAAACAAATGAAACTATTACGTTGACTACTAACATTCTCTCAGGAAGGCACTGATTTTATTTTGTGCAACAATCTGTATTTGAAACTACCCAGATCCCAGGTTCTTGATGTCACGTGGGCAAAATATGAAGATGGTGGATTCAGGGTTTATTGTCTTGTGGATAATTTCCCAGTGGAAGTGGCAAAATCCATGAGAACCTACCTTTGAGATAGAATTATATTAGGCTTATTTCTCTCTGAAATCAATATTTCAATATTTCTCCATCAAGACCTGCTTCTTAGAGTTGGCTTTGCATTTTATTACCTCTTCATTTTGTCCTCCAATTTGTATTTATTTTTTTCTGTTGCCCCAAACTTGGACATATTTCCATCATTCAATCCCATAAACATCAAGTGCCTCTGGCAGTTATCACTTTGAAGCAGCCTTTCCCATAATCACCATCAGGAGCAGTAAACTCATAACAGGTGTCAAGATGATGGATGACTCTCCCCAGCGACCTTTGATGTTTTCTACACACTGGATTGTGTAGAGAAGGGAAAGGAGGAATCACACATAAAGCAATCTGGAATAAGAACAATGCAGAATCATTCTAACCCAGAACTGAAAAGCCCTTTTCCTATGATAAATTAATAAATTAAAATGTTTTTCTAAAAAGATCAAATGAGGATAACACAGGTCATTTCTAAGTAAATACCATGTGGATGCTCCTTTACTTTACAGAAAAAGAGACATTATCCTGTGTGGTCAGGGTAACACAAGAAAACTAAAGGAAGGGCAGAAATGGACATTGTCATTGGCGATGTGAAGTTTCCAACAGTTAGCATTTGCTAATCACAATTACCCAAGAATGCCCTTATCTCCTCCATTTTCCTTTTAATAAACAGTGATTCTGAAGTACAAAAAACTTTCCCAAATTTTCCAGCAAATAAGTGTCAGAAACAAGATTTAAAAACAAAGAATATCTTTCCTGGGCTGAGGACCTTATTAGGTAACATTTTTTAAAGACCAAAAACATCTATCTAGCACAGAATCTGAGTTCACTAATTTACTATTATTACCACTGTTGTACCTTCATCTGCAACGTATTACTGAAAATACCTCAACTATTAGAATATATAGCCACTATGCTTAGCAAACATTTAAGGAATATCTACTCTGTGTCAGAAAATTAAGACTTTAAAACAAGATTCCTGCCCTCATGCAGCTTATAATCTATACAAGATTCACATGTAAACATATACAATGTATGCCCAAACACTATGTAGGAATTACAAATTAGCATCAATCATTGGCTTAGATCTTCATTAGTATGCAACTAAAATTACAGAACATTGATTCTCTACTCTTCCTACTCACACAGAACTCTAAATCCTTGCCAAGTCTTCTATCTCTATCAATATCTCTGAGAATTCCCAAGCAATATTCATGAACATTTTCAAACAATATGAATTTTCTTGCTGCTGCCATTTTACCAGCCATCTTCCATTATTTCTCTGCCATATTCACCCGACCTTCACCTAAACCACTGATGCTGTTGTTTTTGAAGGTCATCCACGGGTACAGTCTCTCAGTGCTTCTAAAGCTGTATCTGGTGACTGAAATGACTCCATGATATTCTTGTCCTAAATAAGCCAGAGGCAAATCTACGCGCATTCATTCTTCTTCACAAAGACCAGCCATAGCCCCTGTGATTGCACTGGGGACCAGAGCCATATCCTCTTCTCTTCTTGCCATCTGTCAGTGAAGAGCTCTCAGCCCACATATTGCCCAAGCTGGACCTGGAGTAGACTTCACAATAAATGCTTAAGGAGTAAATGTTTTGTGTTTTACAGAAAAAGTAGAGAGTGAGCGATCAAGATATGTTTAGACCAGGTGCAACTGTGGTTGCAAATTCTGTCTTCAAATTCTTATAAAAGTCCAATTGCTGACTGGCAGTAGAGAAAAATGTCGATTATCTATACTCTCTTAGAGACTTCCACAGTAAAAAGATTGGTTTTCACCATAAAAATGGAAATGTGGAGCTTCTTTATGAGTTTATAACCCCTAAAGCTAAAGGATTGAGTGAGAGGTTGTGACCCACAATTGTAATTATGGTTGTCGTCACCCTGTGAGAAGAAGGCCAGCCACTATAAATACTTCATGGGCTAGACTGATTTGGAAATGACTTTTAGAAGACCCATTCAAAGGGAAGGAAGTGAAATACTAATTTTTAAAAATGAATATTTTTTAAAATAAGGAAGAATCACCCCCATATTATGATGAGTGTGTAATCCAAAAACTTTTACCATGATTATCTGCTCATTTCTAAAGTTTTCATCTCTTAAAACAGCATACCATTCCAACAAACTGACATTAGGTTCAAACCACTGGGGGCTAAAAGCATGCTAAACTCTAAACTATAATTCAAGTTCCCTTCCTGCCCTCCAAATATTATAGTATGAAGTACAAAACTGTAAAACTATCATATTAATATACTTTATCAGCACTCCTGGCAGTTAACCTTTTCTATTTTGTATTATATTATATCTGCTTCATCCCCCACTATTGAACTGTAGGCAACAGAGTATAGTATAGAAAAAAAAAGAAAAGAAGAAGAAGATGAGCTTCAGGATTTAGCTCCTGGCTCCATGTCTACCAAATGTGTAAACTTGTATAAGTTAACTGTTCAGTTTCATTATTTATCAAATAAGAAAATTGATAGTTCATCATAATGTTATATGACATGAGTACTACAGGTGAAAGCATAAAACACCAGGACTAGTTTATAGTAAGAATTTTTTAAATGTTTGCCTCTGGGTGGTGCCTGTGGCTCAAAGGAGTAGGGTGTCAGACCCATATGCCAGACAGGTAGTGGGTTCAAACTCAGCCCCAGCCAAAAACTGCAAAAAAAAAAAAAAAAGTTTGCATCTTTTCCCTCACCTTTGTCCTCTAGAAGAAAATATCTCTATATGATTAATCCTGATAGCTATTGCTAATACTCATTCTTACAACATGGAAGCATCTGGAACACAGTATTATTTATAGATCAAAAGAAAAAAGAATGAAAGAACTGTTTACTGAAATTGAAGAAAGGGTAAAGGGCAAGTTAAGGGTAGTGATATCTTCAGAATTATCTGGGGTTAAATGTGCATCTTAGAATTCATAGAATTTGGGGCCACTTCTCCACATTCAAAAACTTTTATGAAACCAATAGTTGTGAACCTCACAGAATTTAATGCACAGCTCCATTAAATTTATTAAAATGTTTTTCCTAGATTTTTTTGAGTAGTTTGTCATGATCCACTTCTATTGCTTTAATGAAAAGGAAAAAAAAATCAACAAAGGGTGACAGCATTTTACTTCAAAACTCTCTGAAATAATTGTGATAATGCATCTCATATCAAAATGAATTTACCATATGAATAATTTATTTTACTTAAACTATGCACCTGTTCAGCTCAAAACAGCATAGCTTCTAGAAATAAAATGTCTATATGCACACAGGGTGCTGGTCAATTATATAGGAAAAACAATCATTCAAGTCTACTTGCAATATACACAGTTCAAATGTTACATTATCCAGAGATTTCTGTGAGATATGAATTATTCAGTAGAAATTATGTGCATATTTTAACATTTCCTTGTAAGTATCTTTCCTGGCATTTTGAATGAATTTTAAATATTCAGTTTTACCAAACAGCATTCCATAAAACTTAAATGATTAAAATGTGAATACGTGTGTTTCTAGTTTGTTTATATTTGGGGAAGACCCTTGCATGCTACTGCCTTTATGCTTATTTCTACTAAAATAGCAATGAAGAAATAATGAACATCCATATACTTCCTTTGGAAATGATTCTTTTTTTGTTTTTACACTTGCAAAATGCATACGATAGAAAATAAGAGTCACTTCAATATTCAAGTTAATCCCTGAAAACTACCTTTAAATTAGCTTATAAGAAAGGATCACATCTACGTGGGCACATTTGGAGATAAAACCCAATCAAGGCAATTTTGATATTTCAATACAGTTGCATTCTGGGAAACAAAAGTGCAAAGGCCATTTATGAATTATATACTAAATGCTGACATATGGTGATAAATAATGTATGAACTCTGCTCTCCAGAATCCCACAGAAATGGCAACACATAGAATATACCTTCAAAACAACAAACATGATTATTAATTATATAGGCAGTAATAAAACTACTGAAGAATTTTTGTGTAATTTAGAACAATACGCTGTTTAAATCTTAAAACATTTGCAAGGAGTAATTTTTTCTCTATAATGGAGCATACGAGAGTTACAAGTAATTTATCAGGCATCTCTGTTAGGTGAGGTGGAAAAGATGGGGAGTTTGAGGGTTAATCCTTCATGTGTATTATTTCAGGGAACATAGAATGTAGTTTTCTGGTTTTATCCTTGAAAAATAGTTGCATTTACCTGGGTAAACAGGCTGTACTGGTAATAGCATCCAAGCACAAATATTGACTGTTTGACAAAAGGATAAAATGTTTAAAATGACACTCCTCTCATTGTTCCCATTCTTTCTGAGAGCTCTTGAAATGCCCGGTAGCCTTATGCCTTGCAAAAGCCCTCTTTGTCTATGGAAGTTGAGGACAGAAAAACATATTGAAAGATACCTTGTCTGTTCTTTTTCTCTCCTGCCCCAACTCCATTCTGTTTAGTACTTACATGACCCTAATATTTAGCTAGGCCTGTGAAAGAAACTTGTCTCTGAGATCACACAGATAATGGGAGACAAAACACACCTTTTCCCTCTCTAAGAAACACTGGAATCAGGGATTAGCCATGGTGAATGAAAGTCATTCAAACACTACAAACTTACTCAAAGCACACAGGTTATTGAGAATTCCAGGAAAATGTCCTCTCACTTTCCTTGAAGAAGAAGGAACATGACAAAATAGAAAAGAACATTGAAAATCAGACTCTCATGTTGCTAGACTTTAATTTCTGTGATGTTTTAAGGATCGGAAAATGGAACCAAAAAGAAGATAAAGAAAACTCCCAATCAGGACCCAACTGCTACGGTGAGCCCATGTTTATGGATGTTAAAATCCTAATGGAAGTAGCTGCTTACAGGATAGAGGAAAAGCTGGTATGAACAGGTAGATGTTTCCTTTTTAAACATGATTTTTATAGTCTTTGTAGAAATCATCTTCAGCAAAGACTGAATGAATAAAGAATGCCTTGAAATTTGAATACCATGTTTACAGCTGTTATGTTTATATTAGTGAAAAATAATCATAGAGAATCTATTGAATATGAAAATGAGGCAGTTTTGTTAGCAATCTATGCTAAGTATGAAAAAACAGGCACCTTTTAGCAATAATTACTATATTCAGGGAAGTGATTTGCATAAATAAAGAGGTATATACTCCTGAAATCTGCCTCAACAGATACACATACACATATACGGCTACATGTGCGAATCATCGACATTTGTTGGATGCTCTATACCAGTAATTGTTCTGGGTTTTCAATGGTTAAGTCATTTCAGTCTCAATACAGCCCTTTAAGATAAATTATTATCTTCCTGTAGTAAATAGTGAAATCAAGAATTTTATCTAGATGGCCTTGCTTTGGAATACAAACCAACTCACAGATACAGAATCAATCAATCAGTCATCTATCTGTCAATCAACACACCATGCACATGTGTTGAGGCAGTTGGGGTTCTCCAGAAGTACATAGTGATGGACTTTGGGTTTCTTGGGTTTACACATGTTTATTAGGATTAGCATCTGTGAAGGACAAGGATGAGTAGTAAGCTTGAGATAATTGTGACTCAGGCCCAAGAAAGCCTCAGGCATCTTGGCTGGGAGTTAGGGATTATAATAATGTCCTGCATGTGCCCAAACTCACTGGATCTTTATATGTCCACCTCAGACACTGGATCTAAGGTGCTTCTGGAAGCTCATAACCTCCACCAAAGTGGACGTCTACAATCGGTTACAGTAGACCCTGAAAAAGCTGACAGCTAGAGATTGCTGACTATACTACACTCCCCATGACAAGGCAACAAATTCTTCCTTAAAGAGGGATCTAAAGACACATCTATAAGTCTACACCATGTTCCCTACCACCACACACACATACACCAGGTAAGGGTCTATCCAGATGCACTGTGCAATAATTCAATGTATAAATGCACAAAACATTTGGTAGTGTTGTGTGTATTTTTTTTTTCTTGATCTACCAAGCGTCTTGGCCTTTGGACAACTATTTTTCCCTAAAGCCATGAAGGTGGGTTTAAAATTACAAGTTGAAAAATGATAGTTCCCAATAAATGTGTCAGTTATTAGGGACAATATAATTTAAATTGATGTGTCTAGACTTTCAAAGTTTCCAGTATATGCTGTGTAGCATTTAAAACAAAACATGGCTGATTTCAATTCTTTCACCCACAAGGAATGTCACATTTGATTTTGGCTAATTTTATCAGACTATGGACTTCTAGAGAATGGATATCAGCTTAAGACTTAACAAAGAGTGAAATGAGAAGCACTAACCCACTTCTCTCTCTATCATCTGATGTTATAAATCATTGGTATTTCGGGAACTCTCTATACTCTGTGATAACATCTGTGTAAACTCCAAAATACCATTTCTACTGTTGCTCACTGCCACCAGATCTTACTTAGAAAGCTTCTACCTAATACACACATAGTTCCCCATAAATTCAAAATATTAGGGACAACAGGTTGGTAATATCATCTTCTAGCCCAGAAGCCCACGTAGAACTGACTCAACTCTTCCTCATTGACTTCCTCTGGACCACGGTGATTTAGATGTGAGTTAAAAAAAAAAAAAGCAAATATATTTCTTTTTGTCAAGAACAATGCTAAATGTTTTCCCTCTTGCTGGTAAGTAGCCCTTCCCCCTTCCCCATGTTGTCATCTGGAAATTGATTGATTCAATTTTGAGATGTTGTCCCTTCTTTGGTATGAGGGATACGTTGTCTCTGAAATATTTATTAATATGACAAAAAGCTATCAGGCAGAGCATTCATTTGAACATAATTAAAAGTGACCATTTATTGTGACATATCCACATACTTTCAGACTCATTTATGACAGACAATTTCAATGAATAATTATGCAACTTATGAACTAACCAGGGAAAAGCTGAGCTATCTACTAATATCCCTTAATATTAACTTTAAATTTTTTGTAATTACCATATTTTTCCATGTGAAATGTGCTCCTGTGTATGATGTACACTCACATTTTTGGCCCAAACTTTCAAGTAAAAGTCTGTGGAGAAACAGACTTTGTGGCCAACAGGTCAGCCAACAGGCCAGCTCTTGGTAGGGGCAGACACATCTGGAGAGGGCTAACACCTTCCTGGTAATTGTGCAAATTGTGCTGCTCTCCAGCAGCTACCTGCTCTGTGAAGGCTGGCCCTACCCCCTCTCCTGGAAGAGATGAGGTGGGATGGCAGGTGGGAGCTTCTGTGGTTACTTGGCACACAGGCAGCCAGGCGGGTCCCTGGGGGCCTGAATGGGACTTCCAGTCCCCTCATCACAGCCTGCCTCCCCAGAACTGTGCTGATGGCAGCACTAGGTGGAGGTCACTCTAGCCCACTCTCAACAGATCCCAGATCCTCCTGGACTAGAACCTTGTGTACCCAATGGGTCCAGGCAGGAGAGTGTAATAGTCCTGGGAGGCTCACTGGGCTCCCCAATTCCCAAGTCATACTACCCCATCTTCATTTTTTCCTCAAAAACTTGGGCAAAATAGTGTGTATTATACATAGCAAAGTATGGCTTAAGGAGACAGAAGAATAACTCTTCTCCTTTAATTGCGTTATAGTAACCCATATGGTTTCTCCATTATCACTTCATTATCATTTCCTTGATACCACACCAACAAAATACTTAAAGAATATTCAGAAGTATTTGCAGTATATCTTTAGGGAGTTGGTAAGACTTAATATATTATCTCTTTAGGATTACATGGCACAAGGTCACATTTTAGATGGTACATGTTAGCGGTGATAGAATCTTTAAGTATAACCCTCACTACTCCCATCATTATACATGTAAGAAAAATGAGGAGGAAGTGGATCTGTGATTGCGCCTTGCATAACATCCCTGTGTCTAAGGAATGGAACAAACAAAAGAGAACCTGGAGCCCTCAGAGCAACCATTTTGCTGATAAGATTAGCTAACAGCTGGAGTGGCATCTCTAGTAGTCGGGATACTTTCTTTTCCAGGTAATGTAAATCTAAGTCAATTTTGCAGAAACAATAAAAGACAATTTCACATATCTGCCAGAACAGAGATGAGTGGGTCTCAGGCATGCTTCTCTCACAGTTACAGGAACACTGTAATGGACACAGGAACTTAGCAATGCTTTCATCATCACATTTCAAAAAGCACATGATAAAGCACTTCTCTTTTCATTTGATTACACCAAATAGTATGATCTATCTATTCCTGCTCCAGTAACTTTCACCAGGAAATTGGTTTGTGTTAATTAGCTTAAACCTGGTTTTCTAAAACAAACACTATCAAAGGGAAAGGAATTAAAATAATTAAATTAATTGGATTAGACTAAGCAGAGCCATTCCGGGGTATAGTGTCAAGTCTTAAGACTACATTGTGGCTAAGAGCATCCCTAATGAGGGAGGGATGGAGTGGATATTGAGAGCCAAACCACACTGTTCAGTTGAGTGGATAATATCCTCTCTATGTCTGGCTTAGTATCTTAAATCTCTGTTTGGACTATTCATTATCATGAGGTGAATTGCATCTCCAAGAGGAAATTGGGTAACCTTGTCTTTAGGCTGCTTAACCTCTTTATTTCTTCAATTTTTAAAATAAGACAGTGTAGATTCCAACCCCATTATCAGCTGATTTGTTAAAGCATGTTTTAAAAAAATAACTATTTCTGAAAAATTTGTTGCAGAGAATGTTCTTGCATTCACTGATTCATAATAGCTTCTGAAATTAGTATTGAAAGAAAGAACATTTATGGATTACCTAATTATCCAGGGCATGGTGGCTCATGCCTGTAATCCTAGCACTCTGGGAGGCAGAGGTGAATGGATTGCCTGAGCTCAGGAGTTCCAGACGAGCTCGAGCAAGAGTGAGACCTGTCTCTAAAAATAGCTGGGAGTTGGGTAGTATGGACATTTTAACAATGATAATTCTTCCCAGTCATGAGCATGGTATGTTTTTCCATCTGTTAACATTTTCAGCTATTTATTTTCTTAGAGTTCCATAGTTCTCTTTATAAAGGTCTTTCACATCCTTTGTTAGGTAAACTCCCAGATATTTCACCTTCTTTGGCACTACTGTAAACGGAATAGAGTTCTTGAGTATTTTTTCATTTTAATGCAATCCCTATTAAAGTTCCATTGTCATACTTTAAAGATCTTGAAAAAATAATACTTCTTTTTATATGGAATCAGAAAAAACCTTGAATAGTCAAGTAATAGCCATTACTCAGAAATAAAAACAGAGTAGGAGGAATCACACTACCAGACATCAGACTATACTATAAATCCATAGTGATCAAAATAGCATGGTATTGGCACAAAAACAGGGAAGTAGATGTACGGAACAGAATAGAGAACCAAGAGATGAGCCCAGCTACTTACATTATATGATCTTTGACAAGCCAATTTAAAACACTGAGTGGGGAAAAGACTCCCTATTTAACAAATGGTGCTGGATGACTGGCTGGCGGCCTGCAGAAGACTGAAACTGGATCCACACCTTTCACCACTACCTAAGATTGACTCTCACTGGATTAAAGATTAAAACTTAATACATGAAACTATAAAAATACTAGAAGAAAATGTAGGGAAAACACTTGATGAAATTGGCCTGGGTGAAAATTTTATGAAGAGGACCCCCCCAGGCAATTGAAGCAACATCAAAATTACACTACTGGGACCTGATCAAATTTAAAAGCTTCTGCACAGCCAAAAGCATAGTAAGTAAAGCAAGTAGACAGCCCTCAGAATGGGAGAAGATATTTGCTGGTTATGTCTCTGACAAAGGTTTAATAACCAGAATCCACAGAGAACTCAAATGTATTAGCAAGAAGAGAAAAAGTCATCCCCTCTCAGGGTGGGCAAGGGACTTGAAGAGAAATTTCTCTGAAGACAGGCACATGGCCTACAAACATATGAAAAAATGCTCACCATCCTTAATCATCAGAGAAATGCAAATAAAAACTACTTTGAGATATCATCTAACGCCAGTAAGGTTAACCCACATCACAAAATCACAAAATCACAGATGCTGGTGTGGGTGTGGAGAAAAGGGAACACTTCTGCACTGCTTGTGGGATTGCAAACTTATATGTTCCTTTTGGAAAGATGTCTGGAGAACACTTGAAGAACTAAAAATAGACCTGCCATTTGATCCTATAATTCCTCTATTAGGTATATATCCAGAAGACCAAAAATCACATGACAATAAAGATATTTGTATCAGAATGTTCATTGCAGCCCAATTCATAATTGCTAGGTCATGGAAGAAGCCCAAGAGCCCATCAATTCACAAATGATCAATAAATTGTGGTATATGTACACCATGGAATACTATGCAGCCATTAAGAAAGATGGAGATTTTACCTCCTTCATGTTTACATGGATGGAGTTGGAAAATAGTCTTCTTAGCAAAGTATCCCAAGAATGGAAGAAAAAGTATCCAAA
>CAUYQV010108404.1:0-27991 GCA_963574575.1 Galagoides demidoff
GGGTCCAAGTGTCTCCCGTTTCTGGTTGCTAAATTCAGCTTGGGAGTCCACGCCTCACCGCGCTCTCTGCGAGACACACAGACTCCCTACGAACTGGGTACAGGAGCCTTTCATTGGGGAAGGATTAGTTTCTGTCTCTCAGGATGCCAGCCGTGACCTGGCACCGCAGGGCGCGGCCCCAGACCTGACGCCCCAGGGCGCAGATGGGGCCGTTTCAGCTGCTGTCCTGATTTTTTCCTGGCTGATACCGTGGTTCTGGATTATACATCCAATCCAACTGTTCCCCTCTTTGCTGCTCGCCCTGCGCTGCTTATCCGTGCAAGGATGCCACGCGGAAGGGATCCAATAAGCCCATTCTCACCTGAAATCACCAGGAGAGTTGACTCAGGGGTGCAGCTCCTCCGCCATCTTGCTCCGCCTCCACTTATTGCTATTGTTATTTTGAACAAACTCTTATCTGTTAGATTAAATGAAAATTAGAATTTTTTTATAAATTTGACTTTTACATATTCCTTCTTCAGTAATCGTCTTTTCTTTATGTAGATTCATATTTCTCACCTATATTATTTTTCTTCTCTTTAAACAACTTTAACTTTTAATTGCTGATATATTGCCAACAAACACCATCAATTTTTGCTCATTTGAGAAGGTCTTCATTTTGCTTTCACTTTTGAAGGATAATTTCATAGGGTAAGAAAGTCTAGGTTTGTGTTTTCTGTTTTGTATTCATTCATTTTTTTCCTCAACTCTTTAAATATTTTACTTTACTGTGTTTTGTATTACATGGTTTCTGCAGAGAAATTGGATCGCTCATCTTTATTCCTTTGGAGGTATCACATCTTTTTTCTCTGCTTTTTTCCAGCATTTTTCCTTATCTTTGGTTTTTCATAGTCTGATAATAACATGCTTACATGTAGTTATGTGTGGGGTTCTTTTTTTGTTGTTGTTATTTTTTATTTGTGTATGCCTCTATCCAGCTTGGTGTTTTCTGAGATTCTTGGATCTTTGGTTGGAGACTAACATTTAATTATGGACATTCTCAATTATTATTGTTTCAAATATTTTTTTTCCTGTTTCTTTTTCTCCTTTTTCTTCTTTTGGTATTCCTATTATGTTCTGGTCTTTTTTAAATTTTTTTTTTTCTGATTTTAGTCTTTGTTATTTTTACTTTTCAGTTCTGGAGTTTGAGTTTTATTTACTTATTTTTTCTCAGCTTTGTCCAGTATATTAAGCCTGTCAAAGACACTTCTAATTTCTGTTACAGGATTTTTGATCTTTAGCACTTCTTTTTGTTTTCTTCTTAGGATTTGCATATCTTTCTTAAAATTGCCTATCTGTTCTCACATGCTGTCTACTTTATGCATTAGAGTTCTTGCTATCTGAAGGACTTTGTTTCCAATCCCAGGCTGATGATTCCAATATCTCTGCCATATCTGGTTTTGATCCTGGGTCTATTTCTTCCAAAGGTTTTTTTTTTTTTTTCCTTTTGATGTGCCTTCTAATTTTTTGTTTGATAGCCAGACATAATGAGACATGATGCATTGGGTGAAAGAAAAGGCTCTAAGTAAGTGCTCTGGTGTTTTTCAAAATACAGTAGAACCTTCCTTATTGACCACCTGCCTACTTTGACTGCCTCCTTAAGTTGACCTGCTTTCATAACACTGGACATGTATCACATTTATGCATCAGTGGAACTGGTGTTGTTGAAAACCTCCTTATGTTGACCAGATAGTTGTAGTCCCGTGAATAGTCAGCTGACAGAGGTTTTACTATAGTTCCTTTACCTTTGCTAGAAGCTAAGAGAATTCTCAGCTTTTGAGAGAGCTATGAGAACGTGGTCAAGCCACTAGAGTTAACATATGTGAAACTGATCCTTTTCCACAGCTGGGTACTCTTAGAGATTATCCAACTTGAGCCTTCCGTAATTTGTCACTCACACTTCATATTTCCTACCTCAGCACTGATTCCCAAGTAGGTTTAGCTTGTGAGTTTCTGCTCTGTTAAATTATGTTTCTGTGTATCTGATGGTCTTACTAATTTTGGTAGCAGCAGTTTGCTGTGACCTCATGTCTGTCATAGATACATGAAGAGTTCTCCATATATTGGCTTACTCAGTTTCTTACTTTTTGTTAGGGTGCAATAGCCATTTCCAAGGTTTTCATGTGAAAAATTAAAACCAGAAGCCCTAATTTATTTTTAAAGTTTAATATTCAACATTTAAAAACCCTCAGAATATTGGTGTAGCATAAGTGGTGCCAGAACAGAAGCATTCTTACATGCAAGAGCTTGAAACTATTCAGACTCACCTTCTTCCCTTCTGCAGTATCAATGCCAATATATTGACCACTATCCACACGCTATTCAACTTAGAGTGGAGCTGTGGGAGGCCTGTGAGCGCACGTTAACACTGGTCAGCAGTGAGGGTGCTGAAGACAGTGTTTTACAAAAATTAGCAGAGGGAAAGTACATAAAGTGACCTTCTATTATTATCAGTATATAGCAAAATAAAAAAATAGGAACTAAAACTATCCAAGGAAAGATTTTTCTTTCTTCCTTTATATATATATAATTATAATTATTATTATTTTAAGATAGAGTTTTATCCTGTTGTTCTGGGTTGAGTGCTGTGTGTTTTCATCATAGCTCACAGTAACATCAAACTCCTGGGCTCAAGTGATCCTCTTGCCTCAGTGTCCCAAGTAGCTGGGACTACAGGCATGCGGCTCCATGCCCAGCTAGTTTTTATATTTTTAATAGAGATGAGGTCTCATTCATTCTCAGGCTGGTCTTGAACTCCTGAGCTCAAGCAATCCTGCCTCATCCTCCTAGAGGGCCAGGTACAGGCATGAGCCACTGCACCCAGCTTATCTTCTTTAAATAAATACTGAACTCTCTTAACAGTCTGCCAAGGACTATGAAATTTAGATCCCCAACTGTTTCTCTTTGTGTCACTTTGCTCCCTGAATCCAGTTAAATTTTTTTTATCACTTACTGGCACTGATTTTCAAAGTATTGAATCACTTAGCTAGACTTCAACTCCTTAGATCCTTTACCACAACCAACATTTTGTATAGGAAAATAAGGTAAAAACTCATTTGTGGAGTTAAAACAATTGTCGTTCCAGTTTTAGTATATGTGCTGCCGAAGCAAGCACAAAACAATTGTCAAGAAAACAGCAGGTCCAAATTTAAGAGCATTCACCACTCACGTGGTATTTCCATGGATGAAGTGAGCATTTTTTCTCTAAGAAGTAAGTGCAGAGCCAGATATTTCCAGAAGATCATGTTAAACCTACCTTCACATTAAACAAAAATGTGGATTCAGATTTCAATACTTTTTGACCTTCTTGTTCTAAAAACACACAGGGTCTATATTTGTCTGTTCAGGCTGTCATACCTTGAATGAAATGAGAAGAACATGGAACATATTCATTTATAGAATTATCCAAAGAAGAAAAAAAATATGGCACAGCTCCATTTGGGAGATATAGGCTACCTTTACTCTCCCAATTTTTCTCATGATATAAGTAACAGAGTTAATATAGAAAGACTTCACAATGTGGTTTGTTTCAATCATGTGTATCAAACCATCTGGAGCTGAGGATGAGGGGACTCGCTACTAAATCTCTCCTTCACTGATATTAACCACAAGGATTGTATGGTTTCTCGCAAAGAAAATCTAGATTTACCTGTCATTTCAGTATTATCTGTTCATCCTACCTACTCCTAATCAGTTTAGCCATCAGAAATTGGCATTATTGGGTAGTCTTACTTCAGACATAACCCTAGAAGATTGTGCTATACATATGTGTCCTATGTGATCAACACCAAGAGATTGCAGTTACGCTTGTGCAATTCAAGATGCATGATCTAATTTAAGGAAACGTTCTCAGGATAGTTCAAAGACACTTTGTGTATGGCAAAAGTGGGAGAGTTTCCAGGGGTAATAACAGAAACGCGTCATTCTCTCAAATAAAGAGATTTTCCAGAAATTATTCATAAGGGTATACAACTAGTGATAATATTGACTGTAAAGAACAAGCATTTATTTTTCCTGGGATAAGCACTACCCTTAAGCATATTTTATTTATTTATTTATTTATTTATTTTGAGACAGAGCCTCAAGCTGTCCCCCTGGGTAGAGTGCTGTGGCATCACAGCTCATAGCAACCTCCAACTCCTGGGCTCAAGCGAGTCTCCTGCCTCAGTCTCCCAAGTAGCTGGGACCACAGGTGCCCACCACAACACCTGGCTATTTTTTGGTTGCAGCTGTCATTGTTTGGCGGGCTCTGGCTGGATTCAAACCCACCACCTTAGGTGTATGTGGTTGGCACCTTAGCCAGTTGAGCCACAGGCGCCGAGCCAATTAAGCATATTTTAAAAAGTACTTTCCTATTATCTCTCTAACTTAGAACTGTTCTAACTATGTTCCTGCATGTAGACAAGTTACAAGTAATTATTGCAAGATGACCCATCTCATTCCCCATAGTTCACTGTGATTAGCTAATGGATAACTTGGGCATAGACACATTTATGGCCTGTTCGCAATGCGAATCTATAGATAGTTTTTTAAAAATGGGAATGATGGGTCAACATTGTGATATATTTGATTTGAAATTTTGATAGCTACTACAAAATGTTTTCTCAAAAGGCTTCAACAAATGATATGTTTAACATCCCTGAAAGACACTGGTCATTTACCCACATTCTTAAAAGTCTTTGATGTTATCAATAACTACTTCTAATTTTTTTTGCATATTGACTGGCAAATATTATATGCTGTTGCTATGTTAACTTGTACTTCCTTGAACAGATTGAGACTGAACCTCTTTTCGGGTTTATTGGCCATCTGTATTGTGTTTCTTTTATGAATTACCTGTTTATATTCTTTTTTGCTTTAAAAGAGGTTGTTAGTCTTTTTCTCTTTGACTTAAGAAAGACTACATCTACCCTATTTGAAAATGCCTCTCCTCTGCCTGAGATACTTATTTTGATTGTCTTAAGGCAATTAAAAATTTTAATGAGACATAGGAAGTTTAGGTTATCTTGATTTTAATTGTCATGCTAAGAGTTAGTGAACTATCACTTTCATTTTCACAACTCTTCATAGTCCAAATATACTCTAGCTCTACAAATTTGTGCTTTATACCATTTGGTGATGGCTTACTTAGCAAAGGCTGTGATGAACAGGAAGTATTGATCCCTATTTTTGTTTGTGTTAAAGGCCAAAGGAAAGGCCTATGGTGCCTCTTATATTTACTTATTTTTCTCCCTGAAGTACCATGTCTCCAATTTTTTTTTTGCAGTTTTTGGCCAGGGTTGGGTTTGAACCTGCCACCTCCAGTATATGGGGCCGTCGCCCTACTCCTTTGAGCCACAGGCACCGCCCATATCTCAAATATTTTTTAGATGCATATAAAAGAATAAACATGGTTTCTCATCAAAGAGACTTTATTGGGGGATTTTCAGACACTTAAAGTATTTTGTTCTTGAGATAAATATCTACTTTTCCGTGGATTGAATCATTTCAGTTTCTCATGGGAAGAAATAATCATTCTGTGGGTATTCTGTTTCTAAATACTCATCAAGAAGATTTTCCCAAGAGTTTCTTATCCCATTTTCTTTTTTGTGTGTAGAAAGCTAATTACTATTTTATGATATGATTTATACCTTTTTCTCATCTCTTCCTGCCTCTCAACTACAAAACTTTTTAAACTACCAAACTTTTACGTGAAGTGGAATTCATCAGCCTGTTTTGGAACTAGTGCCGTGAAATTGTAGCTCTGCTTAATGAAATTCATAGAAGGACATTCTGAAAATGGACCTAGATCAGGGAATATAACTTATGCTAAATTTAATTCTGTCCCTAATTATTGAAATAAAATAAAATAGCTTAAAAATTCAAAAATATTGTTCAAATGTAAAACAAAAGTTCCTCATTTTGAGCATAATTATCTGTTTTCTTCGAAAACACAGTTTTATCTTGAGTGGGTTATATAAAGCTACAAATTGTTTTTTATTAGTAAAAGGAGCCGCTTCAGAATATCCTTTCTGACACTGAGTTGCAAATTTTCTATAGAGGTGAGGATTAGGACAAACTCAGAATTTTATGGAAAGAGCAAATTTTGGAGTAGAAACCATTGTTTACTGAATATTTATTTTTTATTTTTTATTTTTTTTTTGAGATGGAGCCTCAAGCTATCCCCCTGGGTAGAGTGCCATGGCATCACAGGTCATAGCAACCTCCAACTCCTGGGCTCAAGCAAGTCTCCTGCCTCAGCCTCCCAAGTAGCTGGGACCACAGGCGCCCGCCACAACTCCCGGCCATTTTTTTTTTTTTTTGGTTGCAGCCATCATTGTTGTTTGGCGGGCCCGGGCTGGGGATTCGAACCCGCCACCTTTGGTGTATGTGGCTGGTGCCTTAGCCGTTTGAGCCACAGGCGCCGAGCCTGTTTACTGAATATTTCTACAGGGTAGTCACTCTGCTAGATGTTTTCAAACATAATGTTACTGAATCCTTGCAGAAACCCCATGAAGTACATATTATTATTTCTTTCCTATTGATGAAGAAATTGAGGTTAAGGGACGTAAAGTTACTTGCTCAGGGTCTCATATCTAATAAACATATGATTTCATATTTGGTTCTCTCAACCACTGGGCTTTATTCTTTTATCAGCTTAGCGGAATTATAATGGAAGTGTGTCTCCCACAAGAGAACTTCCTGGATTCAGGTGGTCTAAATTTTCTCCATCTTTCAAACTGAACACACTATGTTTGTGATTTATGTGAAATTAGCCTCTTTTTCTATGGAAGAAAGTAATATTTATTCTAGCATGATTCACATTACTTACACATAGATTTTTGTTAACTAGGACATTATTATCCATATGTGTTTTAAAGTTGGATTGCTTAAATTAAAAAGAAAAACAGTCTTTCTTGTATCACACTATCATATGAAGCATACTTTAGTAAATATTTATAGCACAATGCATAACATATGTCATATATAAATGCATATATATATAATATATGTTAGTCATTATATTAAACATACCTATTAATGTTATTAATGTACACCATACCACTAATGACATTTTAACAAAAAGTCAACTGCTTCACTCTGTGTGTTTTATTTATTTACACAGATGAAAAAATTTAAAAACTAAGTTCTTATAAAATTACACACACATATATACATATATATTAGAGAAACCTTTCATTTTTTGTTTCTTATGATGAGTTTTTCTTTCTTTTTTTTTTTTTTATAACTTTCAAATGATTCACTATGAGACATAGGTACTCTGTCCCAGAGTACAGCAAAGGATTATTTTTTGAAAATTGAACAGCTTAGGAAGTAGCAGGGGTTTAAAACCAAAAAATAGATCACCAACCTCCAGAGCAAGAAGACAATTGTGCCTTGTTGCTACCGTTGAGCTTGTTCACAGAGCAGGTTCATACCTTTTCAAATATCAGCAATAAATGATCCATGGTAAAAGAAAGAAGATAGCGATCAAGGCAGGACAAAAAATTTTTTTGTAAAAGTGAAATAATGAGCAATTTTCTCACTGGGATGCAGGTTTATACGTTGAAAGGATTTTTTAAGTCCTCTAATGCGCCCTTCTCTGGGTTCAGAGATTTATATCCTGTATAATTAATTTAAACATACTCTATAAAAATATAGTGGCTACATAATTGCAACATAAACTGTTTCAGTGGTTAATTTTGGAGTTTTATTCTTTAATTTATTTACATTTTTTGCTTTTGTCCTTTTCTAGCAGTAGAGTTTAGGCCTTAAAATTCATTTTTGAGGAATACAGTGGTCCCTTACCTATTATATCCTCAGCTAATTCCTCCTGCTAATGAGAAATAAATCACAAAATGTATCCATTATATTGTATTGTTTCATCTCCTGCAATTAAAAAGGAATATCTTCTATTGAAGTAACTCACAGCATTTGGGGGGTGAGTAACTTTGGCTTACTCTATCAGTGTTCCATTGTGAAACCTTTGGGGTAAGTAGACACACAAAGATGTTTGAAGTTCTTTCACCAATTAAATGATAGGATGTGAAAAGATATATGGTAGAACCTCACAGTCGACCATTTCTCTGCATTGACCACCTTCTTAAGTTGACCGAATTTTCATGGACGAGACAGCTGGTTGTATGTATCAGTACAATACACCTAGTTCCTTAAGTTAACTAGTTTGCTGCAGTCCCTTGAGTTCTTAGCTTACAAAGGTTCTACTGGTTTTCATCCAGTTCAATTCATTAAGAAACTGAATGATGTTGGGGGCTTTGAGCATTTTCATCTATATATATAAGCTATTTTTTATAAGTAGTTGGGACTACAGGTGCCCACCACAACACTCGGCTATTTTTTGTTGTTGTTGTTGCAGTTTGGCCAGGGGAGGGCTTCAAACTCACCACCCTCGGTATAATATGTGATATAATTTGCATACACTAGGTTTTGTCCACTAAAGTAAACCATTTAATGACTTTGAGTAACTTTCATTTGTGAAACCCCCTCCTCCGTTAAGGTATAGAGTGTTAATATCACCCTCAAAGCAATCCTCCAGTCCCCTTGCGTCTGTCCCTCCCTCCACTCCTGCCCCAGACAACCACTTATTTGGTTTCTGTCACTGTAGGTTAGGTTTTACTCTATAGAATTTTATAATAATGAAATCATACATTATGCACCCTTTTGTGCTTGAGTTGTCTCACTTAACACTATTATGTTAAGATTCATCCAAGCTGTGTGAATCCATGCACATATAATCAGTTTTTTTTTCTATCACTGAGTAATATTTTATTTTGTTTTGTTTATCTTTCTTCCTGTTGATGAACATTTGGAAAGTTTACAATTTGTGGTCCGTTTATAATAAATGTCATAAACATTCCTGAACAAGAGATATATTTCTGTTTCTCATAGGTATACCTAAAGTAGAATGTGGAATGTCTGGTTGTTAGGAAAGTGTGTTTTTCTTTTTAAGAAACTGCCAAATGGTTTTCCAAAACAGTCATAGCATTTTTTTTTTTAAAGAGACAGATTCTCACTTTGTCACCCTCAGTAGAGTACTATGGCATCACAGCTCACAGCAACCTCCAGCTCTTGGGCTTAGGCTATTCTCTTCCCTCAGCCTGCTGAGTAGTTGGGACTACAGGTGCCCACCACAACACTCGGCTATTTTTTTTTGTTGTTGTTGCAGTTTGGCCAGGGGCGGGCTTCAAACTCACCACCCTCGGTATCTGGGGCCAGTACCTATTCACTTACATGACTTGTGGTGTCCATTCTCTGTCTCTCTCCTTTGCAGGGTTGGTCCCCATTCTCCTGTTGCCCTGATTGTCCCAGGATTCTGTCCTTGGTTTTTTCAACCTGACATAAATAAAACTTTCTCCTTTAATGTTGGCTATTCCATGCTATCAATGTTTGTTGGTGCTCTAAGAACAAACCAACAAACAGAAAACTTCATCTTTACAGATCATTTCCTCAGTGTTTCAAATTTCCAGTAAACTTTGCCAGCTTTGTTTTCCTTTTGGAATCCTCAGATTTTTTTTTTTCATTTCAGAGTCAATAGTTTTATCTTTAGGAAGACCAATTTGTTAGATCCTTACTCTCGATAAGCCAAACACCTATGAATGTTGTGATTTTGGAGCAATTAAAAGAAAACTATATCAAGCAAGTCAATAATAATAATTCTTATCATAATAATAACAATGGTGTCATACAGCAATTCCTCAGAAAGCCTACAGAGGCATTTGCACTTTTCGGTTGGTGCCTCTTTCTCGTGTCACTATTTGAGTAGATTGGATTTCCATTGTGATTGTTTCTCATTCATACTGGGGAATCAATGTCTTGTTTTTTCCATCAGCATGTCATCCTCATTTTATCCTGACCTTCTATGCCCGGCAATTCTATTTCTTTCTACACTGCACTACTTCTATCAATGGTTTGCAGTTGCTGTCTTAACAATATCAAACTTTAAAAAAAAATAAATGTAATACCTGATTAAAGTATGATGACTTGTTTTTAATGAGGGAATCACAACCTTATGCTAATGTTTTAATAAAAATGGCCTTCCTTAATCCCTACACTATCTTTCTGAACTTCCCAAAGTGCTTTTTTAGATGTATTGCTTTTGAGGCAGTGTCTTCTGATTTTATCCTGCAACACTCCTTTTCATCAGCTGTGAAATGTTTTGCAAATTATTTAACTTCTAAGACATTTAACTTTCTTCATATATAAACATAATAATAAAAAAGTACTTCATTAGTTTAGTTAAAAACATAAATAAGAATTTGTGGTAATTTTTCTGATGTGATAAAAGGTGTACTTTAAATACTCAGTAATCAGTGATCTTCCCCAAGGGACTATACTTTTAAAGAAAAGCATTATGTTATAACAGCGTTTATGTAAACCAAATGTCATAATTATGTTTTAAAAATAAATAATAGAGGCTTGATGCCTGTAGCTCAGAGGCTAGGGCACCACCCACATATACTGGGGCTGGCACATTCGAACCTGGTCCAGGCCTGCCAAACAACGATAACTACAACCAAAAAACACCCAGGCATTGTGGTGGTTGCCTGTAGTCCCAGCTACTTGGGAGGCTGAGGCAAGAGAATCGCTTATGCCCAAGAGTTTGAGGTTGCTGTGAGCTGTGACGCCACAGTACTGTATGGAGGGCAACATACTGACACTCTGTCTCAAAAAAAAAAATATTATGAAAATAAAGATATTATAAAAATAAAATAAAAATATTAAAGAATAGAAGCAAAAATGACATAGAAACAGTGTTCATCAAAATCTAATTGCTTTGTGGAATCATTTAGAATTATAGGTAAAGTCTATATTTTGCATATAGGTACTCTTTTGCTGAAAAGGTATAATACATATTTTATTACAGCCGTTGTTTACAGAGTTTCTGTTATCTCAGTAAGAACCATATTAATTTAACTGCATACTTAATTGTTGGAGAAAAATGATCTGAATGCTAATGTTTAGACATATCTGTTATTTGGATTTTATGATGAGAACCTTCAGCTGTTGGGTACAGAATTTTCATTGGCAGCTATTTCAATATCATAAAGGATAAAAATCCGTTCTCATTATATTTAAAATAGATCAAATTTCCTCTCAGCTATATGAGGGAATTTGTCTTATATCTGCAAATTATGTTAACATTGAGGGTTATTTTGAGAATAAATTTATAGATAAAATTTTATCAGGCTTTTATTATCTCTGCTTATACATACATTAAAGAAACACAAGTAATGGCCCAAATAAGTTTCTATATTATTTGCCATTCAAAACAAAGCTAAATGTCAGACTTAAGCATTCTCAATTAAATAAAATTTTCAAAAGAAGAAATATATTTTGGTGCTACAGATTCCTTAATTAAGTCTGTGTCAATAAAATACAACATGTTCGCATGAAAGAGTATGTTTTTTATGGTTTCTTGTGACATTTATTTGAGTTAGGCTTTTGAAAAAGTTTGAAATATAAATGAATGAAGTAGAGAAGAATAAAAAGTGAGGCTTGGAAAAATCCTGGCTGGTCTACGGTTTGTATATTGATATTGGTGAGTTACCTGCAGTCTGATACAAACTATTTTTGTTTCTAATGATCCTGTGAACAGTCAGAGCCCATATCCATAATTCTTCATTATAGACTTTTGAAAACATTTTATGTGGAAAGCACCCTAATGTGAAACATTGTAGGAAACTGTCGTGTTTATTTTAGGGAATATGTATTGAACAGATAGCTTTGGCAGGCTGTCTCTGTACCAGTACTGGGCTGACACTCTGGGAATCTGGATTTCAGAACTGGCTCTTTAAAAAATTATTTTAAAATATCTAATTTTCAGCATGCAATTTAACCTTTCTCAGTATGAACTATGTCAATTTGGCAAGATGGAATGATACCTCCCAGAATTCTCTTTTCTCCATGATTTTGTGTTAAGCCCTGATGAAAATTTTGCTCCAGGTTTGGAAGGCAGAGGGGCAGCAGCAGGCTATCTTGTGTTCTGAAGGTCGGTGTCGGGGACATGCTCTTTGGCAGCTCCTATTTGTCACCTGTGATCTGTTTGCTCTTCCTGTTGTTATGAAACTTCACTCTTCTAAGATCTCCTCTTTTACTTTCTCCAATTCCTGAGCCAGGAAAACGTGTCACTCTAGCTTATGGTGTCAGTGTCTCCTACAAATCACCCGTAGCATTCAGGTGGAAGGTTCTGACAGAGATGCAAGTTTCACCTTGCCCTCCTTGGTTCCAATTATCCTTGTTCTTTTTTACTTTGTGAGCAGTTATTCTTTCCAGAGCCCAGTTGACCATTAGCAACTTTAGGAACTTACCAGACACAGGGGTCATAGAGTTACGTAGACTACCCCTCAGTTGTGTAAGCTCAACGTCGAGTCTCTATTAATTCATTTATTCTGTATCATTTATTGTGACTCTATTGCTCAGATCAAACCTGTGCTCCAGGTTAACTACTAGATTAAATTGGAATGTCTTAGAGTATGTTAGCTAGACTAGATAATGCTTAAAGACTGAGTTCTATGGCCAAATTCCTTTGGGAAATATTGTGTTCCTTTGACATTCTGTGATGCTATCCATTGGTAGGACCCAAACTGCCTAGAGGACAAAGCAGTTGTTGATGTATTCTCTAAAGTTAAGCTCCTGTGGCACAAAGGAAGGTAGAGATGGATCTCAAAGGGCAAATGTAGAATGTCCAGTACGGACATGGAATCCCCGAGCAGCACACTTCAGATGGTCTCCTTTAGCCCTAAAATTCAATGATTATTTTACTGATATAAAAAAAATATTTATACTGTCTGGTCACTGTCCCTGGTATCTGCTATAGACCTTCTAGAAATCTCTGTAACTGCTTGAGTGATAGGGGAGATAGAGGCATCTTTTGTTATAATGTTGGCTAGGCAATTCTCCTGCCTCATCTTTCCAAGTAGCTGTGACTACAAGTGCCTGCCACAGGCCACAATGCCCAGCTAATTTTTCTAGTAGAAATGGGGGTTCTTACTTGTGCTCAGGCTGGTCTTGAGTCCTGTCTGGTCTTCCAGAATGCTAAGATTACAGGCCAGGCCTGAGCATGATTAATTTTAATACGCTATCCTTAAATTATACTTGAAAAGATTTCTTTACTATAAAACTAATTTTATGTATACTTAAATCTGTTTCTATTCCCATTTAATATAGTTTCATAGTATATTTTTATAAAAGATAAGTGGAGTTGCTTTAGTTATTAACAATTTTCAAAATTCATTTTTTCTAGACAAAATGTTGAATATTTTCAAGATGCTCACAAAATACAGCATTAAATCTTGGCTTTACTTCTCATGTATACATGTATTACAGCTGTGGTGGCCAGCATAGTGTGTGCTTCCACTAAATCCCAGCAGTGCAGTGGGATGGTACTGTGTTCCACAGCTGTAAGCTTTCTTTGCCTGTCCTGCTGAGGTTTCCCTGTTGAAGGTTCCATGGCCAGTATGCAACCTGAAAGTGAGGAGAACGAGCTGCCCCTGGGACAAAGTGTTGACTAAGAAGAAAACAAAAATATTGGTTACTTATTTTAGAAATAGAATGCAATTTCTTTCTTTCCCTTAACGAACACCCCTCAAATTTAATTTGCATAGTATTTTAGGGTGCTGGTCCCACAGAAAAGAATAGTCAGTCACAGGGTTTGCCAGTTAAATACTACATCCCTCCTCATCTACTCTCTCACTCCTTTGGGTCTCACTCCAGTTCTGTGGAATTGGACTTTCTAATAAAACCAAAACACAGTCGTCACACACCCTACGCTATACTTCCTTTTGAACTCAAGATGAGGCAATATTTAAAAAAAATTTTAGGATTATTGTTGAATATTTTTAAGTTAAAAAAATTAATTATTATGTAATTATCATGTCATAATCAGAAATTAATGATAAAAATCGTTGTGAAAATAGTGCAGTATTTAATCCCTTTAAATTAAGCACCTTCTCATTAATTATTGAGCTTGGCTGCTACCACCTGGGTCCTAAAATGTCAATAAAGTACCAGGGTTAAACAAGTGTAATTTGAAGAAAAAATGTGAATATGCTTCTAAGTGCATAAAATAACTGAGGTATTTTAAAATCCAGCAGTTATGGGATTAATACAGGAAATAGACTATGAAAAATAAAACAAATCTTCCAAGTTACTTTTTCAGTTTTTGCATATCAGAATTGTAATTTCAGGCCTATTTCCTCCTTATAAAACAAATAATTAGTAGTTGAGAAGGATTTCTTCAGTTTTGATTTCTGATATTCTTCATCATGAATGAAGTATAACAAGGTTTATGGTTATAAGTATACCTAACACACATTGTAAATACACATATGCACACACATTGTGCATAGTTCCTATTCACTAACATTTTGCCATACAAGGTGGTTGGTAAAATTTATTTTAATCTGTGTCATTTGCATCAGAATACATAGTGTCTTGATGAAAACAAGTAGGAGAGATTATTCATTCAAAACTTTTGCTGCCCAATGACCTTATGCCAGGCTTTGCTAGAGTAATCACTTTTCTTCTTTCTTTTAGGACAAGCTCTGTTTATGCCTGTCCCTTTTGCAAAATTATCTATAGTTCCCTCTTACACTTTCAATTGTCCTAGTTTGAACAAACCATATGGTCAAACTAGATAATGGCCCATATGGTGAGAAGCAATTAAATACATAAATAAGGAGGCTTATCTGGAAGTCATAGATGCTAAGTAGTCTGTGGGTGACATATATTAGATTGATGGGTTTTGTCCAATTCAGACCTCCTTGTGGAAATGATGTATAAACTAACAATTGTAGCTAGAAAAAAAAAAAAAAGGTCAGGAAAAAAAATTGAGGAAGAAGGAAAGCTAGCTGAAATAGTCTAAGAATAAAACAAGTTATCATATTTAGAAAAAAGGAATAAAACCAATATGGCTGCAGAGGACAATGAGGAAATAGTTGGAGTGGAGCTAAAATAGTTCAGAGATGCAGGTAGGTGCCACATCACCAGGGCTGTGAATAATGTACACTCCACTGATCTTACAGTGTGATGGGATTGATTAGAAAATTAAGCAGGGGAGAGATATAATCTGTATTTCTAAAAAGCATTTGAATTATTAAATGAATTGGATTATAGAAGGAAAAAGAGAGCGGTCGGAAGTAAGACATAATGAGGGTTTAGACTGAAGCGTATGTACTGGTTTGGAAAAAATAAGTGTGCTCAAGAAGTCTTTAGTAGGAAAATTTGTCACAGATTAGATAGTTAATCAATGAGGAGGGTTGCGAGCCTCCATAGACCACCAACCTATATTAACCACCTCCTTAAGTTGACCTAATTTTCAGAGACTGGACATGGATCATATATACGTACATATCACTGCAATAGACCTACTTCCTTATGTTGACCACCTGTGTATGTTGACCAGTTTGTTACAGTCCCATGGGTGGTCAACTTACTGAGGTTCTACTCTATGTAGTTTATAGATTTTTGGGTTGAAGAATGTGGGGCCTAGAAGAGGGATTAATTGACAAGAGGAACATAGGCAGATAAGCAGATTGAGGCATAGGGGAATATTATATTCGGTTTCTATGTATTCAATTTATAGCTATTTAAGACTCAACGTAAGATGCCAAATAGGTAATTGGATATTCTAGTGCAAAGAGTTGTTGAAGTGAAAGAGCTAGAAATAAAAATGTATGAGTTATTGGCATGTAGATGATATAAGAAGCCACAGGGATGAGTGGGATGTTTACGGAAGACATGAGGCTATAAGTAAATTTAATCTCCTTCCCACATTCTTGTCCCTAGTTCTCCAAGTTTTTGTTAGCAGAATCATTCTTAATTGTCACAGCATATAATATTTCTTTTCTATTCACTCTACTCACGAATGCCGGACTTTGCGTTTTAAATCTGTAGCTAAATGTCCAACATTGCCGGTTTTCCTAGTTGTCTCTTGCTTGGCTAGAGTCCTGCTTGCAGTGGTATTCTTCCTCAATACAGTTTCATATAAACAATATTCCCTGAGTTCTTGCAAATTTAAATCACATAGGTTTTTCTCTTGCTATTTTAGAGATAAATGTTGCTGTGGATAAGTCTGACTCCTGAAGATTTTCTTTTCTTTACCTTTTTGTTTGACTCCTTATAGGAGTCGGTGCCCTACTCCTTTGGGCCACCGGTGCTATCCCCAAGCTTCACTATTTTTAATAAAATTTCTCTTTAGATGTATTTTTCAATTTTTGTTCTGTTTTATTATTTTATATTCTTCTCTGGCAACTCTAATTTTGTGCACTTTGGCAATCTGTTTCCATTTTGTTTCTATTATTTTCTAATGCCTTTAACCTATTAAATATTTTAATTGTTTTTATGTCTATTCTACATTTTCAGCATGCTTAAAACTATGTGCATTCTCTTGTTAGTCTTTTCTAATTCAAGTTTCATTTCTGTATTTTTCTTGTATTTCTTCTCTGAGTTTTCAAGTTTCCAAGTTACCTTCTCCTTTTATCTGGTCCTCATTGCCTACTAAATGCCTTCCGATCTCACAAGAACTTTGTTGTAGATCTTAGAAATGTAATTATTTTATTAGTTTTTTTAAGTTATAATGAAATACTTGGTTATATTTCTTATTTGACTGTTAAGCTCAAAAGTTATTTCAATGATTTAATAAAGAAAAAAATTAGTTAAAGGAGAGATAAAAAAATAAAAGCAGGGGGAAAGCAATATGATATTAAAAAAAGACTCTCAAAGGACAATACTAGATTGATTTTTAAGAGCATTTTTAAAAATTAAAGATTTAGCAGAATCTGATGCTTTTATTACATTTTATACTTGATTTTTTTCACTGTCACAGTTGTAGGACAGTGTAGTAATCTCAAGGATGATGTTGCCCATCTTTCTATAATGCAATCAGTTGCCATGAGGTTAAAATATAGTTAGAGATATTATGAAAATTTAGATCAAACCTCTTTGATGAAACCCCAATGGACTTTAACCCAATTCTTCGTTATATAACATGTTATCAAACTATTTTTGTTAATAAAATACTACTCTAGCATATTTAAAATACCAATTTGCTGCATGTCATTACTAGAAAATGTCTTGTAATTTGTGGCTGAGATTTGAAGTCCAGGACCTGAAACGTAGAACTCAAATATTCTCTCTCTACAGCCTAGAAGAAATCACAATAAAGTGGAGCTTACAAAATATTGAGATTCATTCTGTCTTCCCAGTTTAGACATACTTTAATAATAACACATTCAGAAAACAAAGGTGTTTTTTCTTCTTTTTTTTTTTGGCCAGGGCTGGCTTTGAACCCACCACCTCCAGTATATGGGGTCGGCGCCCTACTCCTTGAGCCTTAGGTGCCACCCAAGAAAATGAAGGTTTTTTACAAAAAATTATTTTAGTCAATTACTATTTGACATTTATCAAGAAGTAATTTAAGTAACATAAGAAAACTTGTATAACTTGAGGGAGGCATACTTGAAATCAGAAATGTGGAAATATCTCAAACATTCTTACTAAAGGGGCAGATTTTAACATCGTAAAAAACGTTTGTAGAGTTATTTCAATATGACGGACATTGGTTTAATGCTGAGAAAAATGGAGTATTGGTCTCTGTTCTTATCAGGAGAGAGTATCACCAGTAGGTGAGCACGGGAAGGGCAGGGTAGTGGGTGTGAGTGTGCAATATTTCAAAAGGATGTAAGGAACCCCTCTGTGAATACTCAGCTTCCTACTGATATTGAAGTTTAGACCTAAGGAGATAACACATAAAAAGGGTAAAATAAATTAGCAGACATAAATTCTAGAAGGTAGGCATGACTGCAGATGTGAAGGAGATACACATGTAAAGTCCTGTCGGTGAGGGAGAGCGTCTTCCAAAGATCACTTGTTCATAGACCTTGAAAGGCTTTCTGGGGAGTTGGGGGCAAATACAGAGAATGATGGGTGAGTCTGGAAAGGAATATGGAGGCAGATCATGGAAGGTTTTGTAGCACCTATTGGGAAGTTGGTCTTCATCCCAAAGGAAATCAAAAGCCATTGAGAGGATGAGGGTAGGACAATATATAGTCACAGCTAATAACAGGTGAGTGAACTGGAGCAAGGGAGTCAAGAATCTCCGATGATAACGAATGATGCATTCAAGTAGTGAGATGGCAATGTACATGGAGAAAAGTGGATACATTCTAAACATGTAAGTCAAGAAATGTGTTTAGTGATTTATTTACTATGAATGGTAGGAATAAGAGTGAGGACGGACTGGTTTTAAAAGTTGGGTACTTGAAAAGCTGTGCTCATTCACTGAAACAACCTTTTCAGGGAAAATTGGTTTGGCTACATCAAAGTGCAGATGTCTGTCTATATTTATTTGTAGACATAGTTCCGTATGTGGATCTGGACCTCAGAAGAGAAGTTTAACTAGAGATAAAGAGTTAGGGGCAACATGGTGGCTCACAACTGTTATTCTAGTACTTTGGGAGGCTGAGTAGGGGTAAATTCATTCAGTCCGGGGCCTTGGAACAAGAACCACACAAAAAGCCCTCATTTCTACAAAATTAAAAAAATGACCTGGCTATGGTGGAGCACACTTGTAGTCCTAGTTACTCAGGAATCTGAGGCAGGAGGTTTTCTTGTGCCCAGGAGTTTGAGGTTGTAGTGAGCTATGATAATGCCGCTGCACTCGAGCTTGGGCAATACAGCAAGACCTTATCTCAAAAAATGAAAGAAATAAACAATAAAACAAAACAAAATAAAAAACCCCAAACACAAAGCTCATCCATATCTAGATCAGCGTCTCTGAAAGGGATCTGCTGCTGTAGAATAACATGGGTGCCTTGTTAAAAACACATATTTAGGGGCAAAATTTTAGAATTTTCACAGGTGGTAGTATAGAATTTGTACTTTTAACAGCCGCTTGTTGTAAAATACATCCATGAATATTTGAAGACTCAGCATAGAAGACAGTGGAAGCCAAGGAGTAGGTGAGATGGCCGGGGCATGCAGAGTCAGTGGAGAAGAGGAAAGAGGACCTTTACTAAAACCTCGAGATTGGCCACCCTTACTGGGATAGGCAGTTAGGGAAAGTGTTGCCAAGAGCACCTGGTGGGGGGACAGAGAAGCAAGGAAAATCAGAGGGTTTTACCAGAACTATGGAAAGACAATAGAACGTGAGGGAGAGTGTGGAGAATAATGCCAAATCTTGTTCCAAGATCTAGTAAAATTAGGAGTGGAAAACATTCATCACAAAATTTACAAAAAGTGGGTTGTTAGAACCAAGTCCCCAGAGTGAAGGAAGTTGTTGGTAGATTATGATTGCAGAAGGAGGTGAGAAATAGAAATTGTGTGTGTGTGTGAGTGTGTATCAGGTTTATACTAACTATAGTGCACGTGCTAAATCTGGCCCAGAACCTGTTATTAGGCAGCTTGGAAAGTAAAAATGGTTTTTATATTTTTAAGGGTTGAAAAAAAATCAAAGGAAACATAACGTCTTGAGGAAATGAAAATTTTATTAAATTTAAATATCAGGGTCTCTAATAAAGTTTTATCCAAACACAGTGGCACGTATTTGGTTGCCTGTTGTCCATGGCTACCCTCACCCTGCTATGGCAGAGAGGAATAGCCAACATCAGATGTTTCAAAGCCTGACATATGTACATGGTGGCTCTTTACAGAAAAGGTTGCTGAGCCCTGGAAAAGACAGTTGTTTGCAACTTTGTGAAGAGAGGAGAGAGGTTGCTGGTTCGGAAAGGTTTTGAAAGAATTAGATTTTTTTTAATGAGAAATATTTGAACATTTTTAAACATAATTAGAAACTGTTCAGTAGAAATAAAACAAAAGGGTATACTTGACAAAATAAGATATAAGGAGGTAAAGAACACAGAATACAAGAGAGAGGAACATTCAAATCTCTCCTTTGAATTTTGGTGGGAGAAGAGAGTCTGTGCAGATACAGCTGAATGTGGAGGTTAGGGGAAAAAGAAACTTCTGGAAATGAACGTAAGATAAGATATGTTCATTGTGAATTCACTTTTCCAATGAAATAAGACTCTTAAAGTGTACTAATAACGTCATAATCTCATTAAAAAATTAAATTCTGTGATGATAAGAAATATCTATATTAGGAAATTTAGTTTCTCTTTTAATTTGTTCTAGCACAAACATTTTGGGACTGGAATATTTCTTAGCCTGGTATTTCTGGTTGCATTTTCCCATTAGTAACACAACACTGGAAAATGTTTTAGGTAGCCTTTAAAACTTGTAATGATAATAATGCCGTTCATGGCTTTTCAACTCACTGATGTACGGTCTGCTGTATTTCCTTTGTAGCTCTTATTACTGAAATCTTCATTTCAAATTTTCTTTTATAATAAATATCTTTATGTAAAGAAATAGTTTCAGGTTCTTACTCATTGTCCATTTAATTTACAACTAAAACTCCATTAACGTGAATTTTTAAAAGTGGCATCTCCCTATAATGTACAACCAAAAATCCATTCACTTGAATTTTTAAAAATGGCATCTCCTTGAATATCTTCTGGTAAAGCCGAGTCATGACAAATTGCATATTTTTTAAGAAATTGTTTTTAACAGTTGCTTTTAAAATTCTAGCTAAACCAACACCTGCCACTTGCAATTTTAAACTGTGACTTCATCAGTATCTTTTCTATAAGTATGTAATGATTGATAGGGGTTTTAAGCCCTCTATTAATTATATTTATGGATCCTTATACTATTATCCATTAGGCAGTTCTGTGGGCACAGATGCATAGATATTTCAGTTCTATATGTTTTTTGTTGTTCAAATATTTTAAATTCCTTCAGTTAAAAAACTGAAAATACCTGTGCTCAACTGAATTGTTTTCCACAAATAGGTGTGTATTGTCTTCTCAAGCGCTAGCAGTACTAAAATATTTTCATTGCTATTCATTGTCACCTGTTCCAGCCATTTTGAGGACGTCTAGCATAGGTGCTATCATAAAATGCCAGACAACAAATGCAGGTGTACAGGTTGAAATAGATTCCTAGGTTCTTAGCTCCTGACAGAAATTATGTTTCAAAAATAAATATGTGCATTAAAAGCATTTTTAGAGTCAGGTTTATAAGGAATAATTTCTGCCATGAATTTTTAGAAGAAAGAGACTAGAATTTAAGTGGAGTGTGAAGTGAACTCTTGAACAACGATGATTTAAAATTCATGTCTCTATTACGTGAGCTGGAAATAATGTTTTCCCCTGCTTTATTCAGAAGATTATGTTAGATTGGTTTCAATGAGCCCAAAGCCAGGATGGAATTAAACCTGTAAAAGGTTCCCAGGGAACAAAAACCTATGAAGGATGAAGCAAGAGGGAACATAAAGGGTTGGGTGAGATTTCAGAATGTGATTCATGTCCGACAACTGGGGAAAAGAGTTGGGAAAGAGAAGGATTGGGTAGACGAGTACCAAAGTGCTGTATAACTCCATGACTTTGCTAGGGCTGCCGAAACAAAATAGCACAAAGGCTGGTGGCTTAAACATCAGGAATGTATTTCCTCAGAGTTCAGGAGGTTGGAGATTCATAATCAAGGTGTTGGCAGGGTTGTGTGAGAGTCTGCTTCCTCTGCTTGTAGATGGCCGGCTTATTCTATTGTGTTCACGTAGTCTTCCCTCTGTGCCTTACCCCACCCTTCTAATAAGGACACAGTATATTGGTTTAGTGTCCAACCGTATATCATCATCTCACACCAATTACCTCTTAAAGCCCCTATGTCTGATTACACTCACATTCTGAGGCATACTAGGGGTTAAGGACTTTAACATATGAATTTTGAGATGACACAATTCAGCCCCTAAAAAAGTTTCAAGACAAATTCAGACAAGCCAATGGGAAGCCAAAATAGCTAAGCATTTCCCAATGTGACAGTAATGGGCTGGGGTTTATACCCCTACCCTGCTTAGCCATGGGCTGGCAGTACCCTCTGGGCAATGTGGCATAGCAAAACCTTAGTGCTGGATTCATAAGGGCAGCAGCCTGGGACGTCAGTCAATTGTAGTCTCTGTGGCACCGGATCTGAATACTGTGTTTTCATAGCTATCACACAGACAAATCTAGCATTTGCTTTTAAGCATCAGCAAAAGATAATGTCTTAAGACAATGCATTATTCATTTACAAAAATAAAGCCTTTGAATTAGCAAGGGCATTTTCTTTTATTCAAATAGACATTAACAGCAGCACAATTCATATTATAGTTGAAAACATCCCAAACTGTTTCCAAATATTATAAAATCTGAAGTGTAATTGATAGAGTAGTAGTAGAAAAATCTATACGATATATGTGCCTTTCAAACAGGGCAGTGATTTGCGTCCCGAGACAAGAAACTTACTCATCCAGGAACAAAACAATTTTATAGCAAGTGTATCCACAAAATCCCCTGAAAATGGCCTCAGAGGTGGATGAAGTTTCCAAAGCTCATGCCTCTTGTTGGGTGGAGAAGTGCATAGCCTCATATCCATGATGATAGACAGTTGCTTGCCATTTCCAAACTGTAAAGAGGAGCTGCCTGGACGTGTGTGGTGGTGAAGGAGGGTGAGAGAGGCAGGTGGACAGTGTCTGTGTCATAGATTAAGAAGGTGGAGCACCTACATTTTTCCTTGTCTCACCTTCCCAATATTTGCCAATTCATTGTCTCCTTCAACTACAGAAGCTGTTACTATTTATTAAGGTTCTATATTGGGTCCTTTATAAAATGTATTCTGTCATAAATAACATTGAAAAAATGCCATAATGCCCCAGTCAACACTAAAATAAGGAATGAACAACTATAGCTTAACCTGTTCCATCTGGACTGTCAAGTACTTTAAACTGTAGAAGGACATAAAATGAGTTTTAATACAGCACAAAACCCAGAGAGTACTTTAATAAGACGAGGAAGGAGAACACAGACAGCGCTTACATGATATTCATTTGGGAGATGGTTTTCATCTTCAGTTGCTGCTGTCCCAAGATGGCAATGTTACGCTTTCTTATATCGGTTCTCCTCACTAGACTGAAAGCTTTGTGCAACCAGTGGCTATTTATTGTCCTCTTCATCTTCTTATCTCTAGCATCTAGTCTGTTTCTCAGGCTGGAATGGAGCTTCAATTTGAAAAATGCTTTTCACTTTCAATTTCTATTTTTTTTTTTTTTTGAGATAGAGCCTCAAGCTATCCCCCTGGGTAAAGTGCCATGGCATCACAGCTCATAGCAACCTCCAACTCCTGGGCTCAAATGAGTCTCCCACCTCCGCCTCCCAAGTAGCTGGGACCACAGGCGCCCGCCACAACACCTGGCCATTTTTTTGTTGCAGCCATCATTGTTATTTGGCGGGCCCAGGCTGGGGATTCGAACCCGCCACCTTAGTTGTATATGGCTGGCGCCTTAGCCGATTGAGCCACAGGTGCCGAGCCTCAATTTCTATTTTTAAATAACACATGATCCCATGCATTGATAACACACAGGAGTCATGCAATTTTTTTCAAAATAGTTATAATGATATGCTTTCTATCATCATATCTATTTAATGCATCTTGGTTATACGAATGACATAAATAAATAAACCTATTTGGCTGCCAGTAAACCTATACTACCTTCCACCATAACGTTAAACTCTTCTTATTGTTGACTATGAAAAAATAACTCCTACATGTTAAAATTAGAATCAATGAGTTAATTTCTTCTTGAAAGAGAGCTCCATCCTGAGATCAAAAACTCAATAATTGTTGTTTATCGTCAATTTATCTTTTAAATAATAGTTAAAACTATACGTGGACAATTTGGAGGGCACAGTGTGAGCATTCGCAGGCTGCATAGATTCAGTTTTAAAGACCATTGAGGGAAATATAATTTAAGATTCTTGGCTGAAAAGCATTTTATTAAAATTTTTTACATTGTGTACCAAAATTTTAGTGGTTCTTTATTAGGAAATATAGTAGGCTGAAAAATGCTCCTCTTCCACCCAAGGGTATCAATGTTCCACATCCCAAAAACTGCAAATGTCACCTTATGTGAACAAAATCTCCTTGGCAGATGTGATTACGTAAAGGGGGAGATAGATTATTTTGACTTGTCCAGGTGCCCCTTATATACAGTCATGCATCCTTATAAGATACACGCAGAGGACATTTGATATAAAGGGAAGAGGAGATGGCAATATGACTGTGAGGCAGAGATAAGAGGGAGCATGGCACTTAAGAGTGCCACAAGGAGCATGGCACTTTTTTTATGCATTAATTCAGTATAGGGAAATGTGCCTTCATTTTTGCAAAATAAAGGCATTGAATTACTAATGGCGTTTTCCTTTGTTCAAATGGACATTAATGATAGTCGCAAAAATCGTGTTAAAGAAAACCCAAACATTATAAACTCTAAAGTATAATTTATGGAATCATATTGGCAAATCAGTCAAATTATGCATGGCTTTGGAACAGGGCAATGATCTTTTTATTGACACAATATGCCAGATGCCAGAAACTGGAAAACCTAAGGGATTGATTTTCCCCCAAAGTCTCCAGAGGCCATGAGGCCCTGCTGACACTTGCTTTTGGCTGGGCAACACTAATTTCAGATTTCTGGATGCCACAAATGTTAGAGAGTAAGTTATGGTTTTAAATAACCAGATTCGTGGTAATTTGTAATAGCACTTTCAGAAAAATAATAGAAAATGTACAATTTCTGTAAGTGGAAAATTGATATTGAGAAAACTTCAGTTTTTGTGCTCCTTTTAAATGTAAGTTTTAGCAAATTTAGGGCAATACCGTTTCAAAATAAAAATTTTCAACAAAATGGTGTCACAGACAAAATACAATTTTTTCAGGTCTTTCATTTGTGAGTCAGAATATAACTAGTAAACAGAGGGCATCAAGATATTTGACAAAATGGTTTTGTTTAATTAATACCTTTTAAATTTAACCAATGAGGTTTTTCTTCCGCAGTGTTAGGATAACCTGCCAGTGAGTTTTTTCAACCTTCAAGCGCAGAGAACTTCACTGATCTGATAAAAGAATAAGTCTTTTAATGTCTTTGTCTTGCCATGATATCTACTGTTCTTTGTTGTATTCTGAATTCTTTTGAAAGTTATATCTGACAGGGAATTAAATGTATAACATGAATCTAAATTCTAGCAGAACAGTCTGATATTGTTTAATAGCATTTATCCTTAAATCCTTAAGAGGTGGCCTTATGTGTAAACATTTAAAGGAAAATTTGTGGGAGTTTAGAAAGACAAGTTGCTTATATAACAACCACTGACGTAGAGAGGATGCTTCTCACTGTGGTATTTGAACTTGGTGATAAATATGCCCCCACACCACGCAGGTTTAGAAGCCCGACCCTGTTGGTTACTCCCAGTGGAGCTAGTGACAGTCAGTATAGGGTCTCACATTCTTTCTTCTCAGCCCTGAGGATAGGCCACTGAACAAGGATAAAAACAAAACAACACACACACACACACACACACACACACACACACACACACACACAAATAGACCCAAACCAAAAGAAGTAGGGAAAGATAGACACAAATAAAGTAATCATCAATTATGATAGACACTGTGCAGGAAAGTTAAGCAGGGTATGGCGGATGTGACACGATTCAGAATAGTTATTTTAAAAGTTCGATCTATCTTGGCGCCCATTGCTCTGTGGTTAGGGCACTGGCCACATACACCAGAGCTGGCAGGTTCGAACCAAGCTTGGGCCTGCTAAACAACAATGACAACTACAACAAAAAAATAGCTAGGTGTTGTGGCACCTGCCTGTGGTCTCAGCTACTTGGGATGCTGAGGCAAGAGAATGGCTTAAGCCTAAGAGTTTGAGGTTGCTGTGAGCTGTTATGCCACAGCACCTTACCCAGCATGACATAGTGAGGCTCTGTCTCAAAAACAAACAAACAAGCAAAAAATTGATCAGACACCTTTCTCCATTATATCTATTTTCAAGACATAAGCCAATCAGAAATCTGGGAGAACGTTCTAGGTAGAAAGACTATCCACAGTTCAGAGAAAGTGAAGCCAGATCACACGAGTCTTTGTAGACTGTCGTGGTGACTTTTGTTCTCACTGAGATGGAAATCCGTGGCATGGGTCTGAGTATGTTAACAATATTCAGTAGTGGAAATGCGATCAGAGAGTTCTTACCTGATAGATTTCATTTTTACCTGAAGTTTTGCAACTGAGAATCTGCTCTGATATGTCTGTGGGGAAGGTTACCATCTGGGGATAAAAAGTTGGTCAGAGGTAAGAACAAAGAGAGAAAAGTCATTTACTGTTTTTAAAACATTAAAAGCACTAATGCTGATATAAACTGGCCATTTGAATTTTATAGTTATGAATTTAAGGGTAGCTGGAACATCACAGTTGTGCATATGTGTACATGTGTGTATGTGTACCCCCTAGTTGGTGTGGTTTTGAAACAGTTGTGATAATTTCTTATCCATGAAAAAAAATTACATTATAAAATAATAAAATGTTTTACTTCTAAGTGATATTGGAATATATGAACGGTAGATCAGGATTCACCAACACTTTTGACAATGATTAACACATCCCTGGGAAAGTTAGAAAATTGTTATTCCAATAGATGGTTCTGGTGTGACCCTGGAGACTTTCAATCTAGCACCAGGAACATGACAAGGAGGTCCCTTTTCACTACTTCTTTTCAACTTTTACTGGAGGTTCTAGTTAGTAAGTGTATAAAATGTCAAGAAAAGAAAACAGAAGGAAGTAATAAAGCTGTACGTACACACGAAGCATAATTATCTTTGGGGGGGATGTGAAAGAATCAACAAAAAACAAACCTCCTGGAACTAATAAGCAATTAGGGCAGTGCTGCAGAATTCAAGGTCAATATGCAAAAGTCAGTCACCTGCCTGCATCCCAGAAATGAACAGGTAAAATTTGAAATTAAAAACTCAAAATCATTTATATTAGCACCACCAAAAATCATACACTCAGGTATAAATCTAACAAGATATATACAAGATTTGTATGAGGAAATCTATAAAATGGATGCAAGAAATCAAAGAACTAAATAAATGAAGAGACTCCTCGTTCATGTTTACAAAGACAAAATATTGTCAAGATGTCAGTATCAAAATACCAGCAAGTCCTTTTACAGATATCAACAAACTGATTCTAAAATTTGCACAGAGAGGCCAAAGACCCCACATACCCAATATGATTTTGAAGAAGAATTATCAGACTTCAGGAATTCCTGTAAAGCCACAGTAATCAAGGCTGTGTGATATTGGTGAAAGAGCAGATAAATAAATATGGCGAACTGATCTTTGACAAAGGAGCAAAGGCGTGGCAATGGAATAAGGACAGTTTTTTCAGCAAACGTACTGGAATAATTGGAAATCTAATGGAAAAATAAATCTGAATACAAACTTTATACTCTTTACAAAATTAACTAAAAATGAATTATAGACCAGAATTAAGATCCAATGCAGAACTATAAAACCCATATAGGGTAACAGAGCAGAAAACCTAGATGACCTTGACTATGCCAATGACTTTCTTTCTTTCTTTTTTTTTTAATTAAATCATAGCAGTGTACATTAATACTATCATGGGGTACAGTGTACTGTTTCTCTATACAATTTGAAGTACTTTCATCCAACTGGTTAACATAGCCTTCATGTCTTTTTCTTAGTTATTGTGTTAAAACATTTATATTGTACAATTAGATTCACATGTACCCTTACAGGATGAACCTTAGGCATGATCCCATCAAATACCCTCCCTTCACCCACCCACCCCCTTAACGTACCCTCTATCTCCCCTCTCTCCATATTCCTGGGCTAAAATTGGATTATAGCTTTCCTGTGAAAGCTATAAATTATTTTCATAGTAGGGCTGAGTACATTGGATACTTTTTCTTCCATTCTTGGGATACTTTGCTAAGAAGAATATTTTCCAGCTCCATCCATGTAAATATGAAGGAGGTAAAGTCTCCATC
>CAUYQV010108407.1:0-40639 GCA_963574575.1 Galagoides demidoff
GGAGGCAGGAGACTCGCTTGAGCCCAGGAGTTGGAGGTTGCTATGAGCTGTGATGCCATGGCACTCTACCCAGGGGGATAGCTTGAGGCTCCGTCTCAAAAAAAAAAAAAAATATTAGCAGGAAGCATTAGCACCACAAACCAGTTCTAAGAGCAGGACTCTTGAGGCAACTCAAGTTGCTGCTACAGGGATCAGAAAAGCAGCCTCCAGAGCAGACTTACAGGCCCAAACTTCCCTAGTGCAACAGTGGATCAAGGTTGTGGACAACAGCTCCAGACCTGTTGGAATGGCTGATGTCACTTCAGAATCATCCAGCCCTTTGTGTGAGCAGCATGGTTCATCATGCTCAGGGCCAGGGGGCTTGCCCCAATGGGTGTGGGTGATGGATCACAGCTGTAACTTCAGCAGGTGGCAAGAAATCTATCTGGAATATCTTTCATGGTACTCTCCAGGCCCAATTTTGACAAATAAACACATTGTCTATACAATAAAACTTTGTATAAAGCATGCGGCTCAGGCACCTTTTGTCAAGGCTTGGTTTCTTTCTTTTTTGGATACAGAGCCTTAAGCTGTCCCCCTGGGTAGAGTACTGTGGCATCACAGCTCACAGCGACCTCCAACTCCTGGGCTCAAGCGAGTCTCCTGCCTCAGCCTCCCAAGTAGCTGGGACCACAGGCGCCTGCCACAACGCCTGGCTATTTTTTGGTTGCAGCTGTCATTGTCGTTTTTGGCAGGCCCAGGCTAGATTTGAACCCTCCACCTTAGGTGTATGTGACTGGCGCCTTAGCCACTTGAGCCACAGGCACCGAGCCAAGGCTTGGTTTCTTGAGCACCCTTTCCACGTTTTTGGGAGTGGGAAAGGAGCTGGCTACAGAGGAGCTCCCCTGTCTCAGGGTTTCAAGGTAAGGGGAGTGGAGCCCTGGCTCCCTCTGCAACCAATAGCTCCCTAGCAGTCAGGATATTGAGTGCCTTCCACCTGCTAGCCCTCAGAAGAGGGTCTGAGAGTAGTCAACAGAGATGCATCAGAGGCAGGAAATGGTCACTGAAAGAAAAGCAAAGTGAGCTTAAAATACTCCATGCCAGAGCAGGAGTGAAACTAAATGGCTAGATAGAACCAACCTACCCAATTCTTGAGAGTTAAGACTTCTGCACCACACTCCCTCCATGTGCCTAACCCCACCACCCTGTTTTGTTTAGTATTCTACAGTTAACATCAAAATTTAGTATACCTAACAGGTACTGTTGGTACTTAAGGGTACACTTTTAACTTTGACTCAATTTGTACAAAAGCAAATTATGCAACCAAAATGCGTGTACCCCTATAATATTCTGAAATAAAGATAAATAAAATTAAATAAATAAAGTAAAATTTTAGAAATTTTCAAAGGGGGCTCGGCGCCTGTAGCACAGTGGTTATGGCGTTAGTCACATACACTGAGGGTGGCCGGTTTGAACCCAGCCTGGGTCAGCTAAACAAATGCAGCAAAAAAATAGCCAGGCATTGTGCTGGGTGCCTGTAGTCCCAGCTACTTGGGAGGCTGAGGCAAGAGAATCGTGTAAGCCCAGGAGTTTGAGCTTGCTGTGAGCTATGATGCCACAGCACTCTACCAAGGGCGACATCATAAAACTAAAAAAAAAAAGAAAATTTCAAGGGATTTTTGCTTAAGGGGGGCAGTGGCAGGAATCAGGTGATGAGCTCCTTCTATTACCATCTGCAAAGGGTTAGGCGGGAAGGAACTTCAATGCTTTCACCAATGGTGTCTGGGCTTGTGCTTAGCTACTGGTGAGCTCCTGGGGGTCATACTTGTGTCTTTCCCCCCATGGCACCTTGCTTACGCACATCATACACAGAATTCATGTGCTACAAGTGGTCAGAGTATCGTGGGCACACACAGGAGAGAGCAATTTTAATGACAATTACTAGAGGAGGCTGTGCTGAGAAGCAATAAGCAGGGATGAGAAATGAGCAGAGTTTCAAGTGAAGCTTGTGAACTTGGCAGGGGCTGAGGGAAGGGCATGAAGGGGGTGCAGCGAGCAGGCAGCAGTGAGCAGGACAGACTAGCTCCTTCCACATGCCGGTGCTGTTGCTCCTTAGAACAGCAGTGGCCCTCTGTTCAGCTGTGCATCCCTCTCAGTACCACGCTGAGCCCCAGCACACTGCAGATAAGCACTGAGTGGGACATAAGGCTGGAAAGGCTGGTGGCATCTACATACTGTGGAGTGCACAGCAGACTCAGTACAGTCATTCACCCCATATGCTCTTGTCATGCAACTGGCTCCCTTGCAGAGAAGTGCTATCTGCTTCTCCCTCCTGTGACTAAGGCCAGAGTGAGACCATGTAACCTACATGGCTCAGTCATGAAAGGAAACACAACTACCTGTTTTCCTGGGGGCTCTGTTAGGATTTGCTATCACCGCAACAGCAAGCCCCAGTCAGCTCACATGGACAAGACGTGCAGAAAGACACGTGTGCAGAACTACCACCAGCCTGGCTGCTGGGTGTGGAGATGCCTCAGTGGGTTCCAGCCTGGGACCAGCCTTAGGTCTTCTCAAATGAGAACTCAGACATTATGGATTCCTGATTTATTAGAAAATGGTTGTTTTGTGTCACCAAATTTTGGGTTTTGTGTTAAAGCAAGACGTTAAATGATGTTCTAAGAAGTGTGAATGACTAGGGTTTTCACTTGGTGACAACTCCTAGGGTTCACTAATTCAGAAAATCAGGCTATTACTTGATATGTTATAGATGGCTGAGACTCATGAAAAGTTTATAAATGGATCAAATTCCCCAAAAAACTAAAAAAAAAGAAAACATGCTCCTTTCAGCATCTAAAAGTGGTGGCCTGAAAACCAAGCCAGGGAATTCATGGGAAGGAACTTCTGAAGGACTCCTTTCTTGCCTTTCTCACAGCTATGTTTCAGGTACTCTTGTGGCACTCATTACAACCTGGCCACTGGGGTGAAACCTTAAGGACTATGTCCCATAAAGCAAATGAGGGGGTGGGAACATGCAGCCCTAGCACCTGCCTCTGGAGTAAAGCCACAGGCATCAGGTGAGGGAGGCCTGAGAGCTTATCTGAGAGGGTGGCTCCCTCAGGGAGGGATTATGTCCCTGTTTCAGCCACATTTTCCTCCTGGATGCTATACCTGATATTGAAGCCCTGAGATTTCTGATCCCCCTAATATGGCAGCTCTTCACCTTTTCTTCACCGATTGTCACCAGAAGAGAGCTCACTTGCTCCATTCTCACTTAGCAGCTTTGCAGAGCATGTGTGGTTTAAGGATGCCTCGGTGGCCCTGACCTCCTTCTCCTTAGTACCCAAATGTTGTTAGGAGGACTCAAGGCTGCCAGACCCCTCACCCCACAGGCCAGACTTGCCCGATGCCTTTGTCCACCGCCCTGGTCTCGTACCATGATGCAGGCATGGGCCTTGTGGTAGTAGGAGGCATGCATGCTCTGGAACCGCTCCTGGCCCGCCGTGTCCCAAAAGTCTGCAATGAGAATACAGCTCTGATTGCCTGATGGGAGTGGGAGAGAGAGACCCACATGCCCTGAGCGTTTCTGTGCAGGTCACTGTGCAGAAATACAATATACGAGTGGTACAAACCACAGCGTATGTGTATTGAGTGCATGTAGGGTACACAGGGAGGAATGAAGACCACACAGCTCTGTGTGTGTCCTCAAGACACAGTACACCTGGGTGTGCTGTGAGAGGTGTGTGTGCACCTGTGTGCATGGAAGGACATGGGCCAGGGGCCAGGAGGAAGCCTCAGGAGGAGAGGTGGATTCCCCCTCATTCTCACACATAAGAGGCAGGCCCTTGAGGTCAAAACTGGCTGACTTCCTCTATCTGCTGATTGCAGTTGGTAGACACAGGCAGGCAGGCTAAGTGGCCTGGCCAAGGAAAAGGTCAAAACCCTATGTGAGAGATAACATTTTGACCACATTTGTTATATCTTTTACACTGGCTGAAGGAGAACCCCTGAAACTAGGAAAGCTACTGCCGTGTCAAAAGCCTCTCTGTTCCTCTTCTCTCTGGTGGGCACAGCCCTGACTCCTGCTTTTCTGAACTGTGCCCTGCACACTGGTCCTGGTGTGGATGCCAGGTCAGGGGGGAGACCTTGTCCCCTATAAGCCTCCTTCCTCCTTCCCTGACCTTCTAGTTTCTGACTTTTGGCATTTTCCCTCTAACCCCTTGATCCTCCTCCCAGACCTCTCCCATGGACCTTTTCCCATCTCATTTCCTCACCCTTGAGGGTTCACATAGCTTGGCCCCATGATGCTCACCCACAAGAATGGTCTTGCCATCTACTGTGGCCGTGTGCTTGTACAGGGTCAGGGCATACGTGGACAACTGCTGTGGCTGGCTGCATTCAGGTTAAGGAGCAAAAATCAATAAAAGGGGAGGTAAAGAAAAAGCAGGGAGCAGGAGTGTTTGGTGTGATAAAATGGATTGTCTCATTTCTTTCCTTTTTGTAGCTATTTAGATTTTAAATCAAAGGTATGTTGCAAACAAAGGATCAGCTTCAAATATCACTGGCAAAGTCTCCATGGAAGGGTGAGGGGTGGGAGGAACTGGGAGTGAGTCCAGGCCACCTATGTCCGAGGTAAAACATAGAATTTTAGAAAGGAGCTGTCATAAATGGCATCATGTAGGTAGAAAATGCAACTATGAATACTCTACCTCTTTCATGGATGGAGCTATTCCAGGCTAGAAGGAAACTATAACCCTAGGTAGCAACATGACCATTTGGTGTGTGTGTAGGGTAGAATCCTGTAAGTCAGACAAAAGATAAGTTGATTATAAATTGTAGTTAGCCTGTGTATGAAACCCTAACAAAAAGCCTGGGCAATGATATCTGCTGAAGCTCCAAGATGCCAGACAGCTTAATTAGCAAGGCTGAGATGATACCGGTGTGCTAGGACTGCTTGGTATAGCGTAGAGCAAGATATACTCAGATCCCAGGGCACTTTTAACACTGGGTTGCTGGCCCCAGTGTGGGGAGAAATAGGTTCCAGGGGTTCTTCTTACCTGCATTTCTCAGTGGAACCACTGGGAAGCCTTTTAAAAACCTTCCAGATGCAGGGAGGATCTTGCTCCAAACCTGCACAATGTAACAATTCATGGGAGGAAGAAGGGGCCGGCATCTTATATGTTATAAAGGTCATTTACATCAGAGATTTGTTAAATATTAGGTGGCCCAAGGGAGGCTAAGTGACTTTTCCAAGATCAGAAGCTACTGAGGAGGAGGAGGCAGAGTTTGATGCATTCCAGGTGCTGTAAGCCATTCTACCGCCTTCCTACTATAAGACGAATCCAAATGTAAGCTCCAAAATGTACTGCACTGATTGTGCAATATTATGCACATTGATCACCAAGAAACCAGTATGAATGAAACCTGTATATTTACTTACCCATCCCTGCCTGGGCTGCCGGTGCAAAGGGATGGGCAGTGGGGTAGACACACGGGAGTGTGGGAAGACCCCAAGAACAAGGGGCATGTCAAACCTTGAAGGATACAATCCGTCCATGAGAAATCTCTCCATGAGTCTGTAAGGAGAACATGTACAGTGGTCAGGTGGCATCCCCATCTCCCCCTTGCCCCTAGTCTACTACCCCTAAGATGACAATCTGGAAGCCACCCCTCTCCCCCAATCATTCCATAACCCATTTCCAGGTCAGGCCCGGAAGGTGAGAATCACCTTTACACAGTAACTCACATCATACAAGTGACAGACCAGCCCTGCACAGCTCTCAGGTCCATGACATCCACTGTGGCACAGTGCTGCACACACAGTCTCCCATGTCATGCACAGGTAAACTGGGGCGAGGAAGGCTCTGCCCTCTACCCAAAAGCCATTTCCCCAAATCCTGCAGATTCTTCAGGGCTTTGCTCAAATATCACCCAAGCAGTGAGATCATCCTTGGCAACCTGCACTGCATGTAACACCAACTGAAATATTAAGTATCTTATTTACTGTCTCTCAACTTATATGGAATGTACATGAATTTGTAGTTTACTGCTGCTTCCCCAGTGAATAGAACGGAGCCGAAGGTACAGTCATGCTTAGTATTTGAATAGATAAATGTGAACAGAGTTAATAAGCCAGATACAGTACATATCCCTGTATCCAATGAGACAGTACATATCTTCTTCTGGCTCTCATAACCACTGTCCACCAACAGACCATAAACTAAATATCAAAAAAAAAAATACCCTCCTCTCAAAAGATATCATCAAGATCATATCCTGTACCATAATGCAATTAGATAATAAACTGAAAATACACACTACATTTTAACAACCCTATGTTATAAAATTAACAGATAATCAAACATATAAAGCTACTTATAAACACCTTATAGATTAGAAAAGACATCATTAAGAATACTTAAATATTTAAGATTAAAAAATATGAAAGTTCCATATAATTTCTGCTTATGGGAAAATAGAGTAAATGTACTTTTCCTACTCCCCTTCTAAGGACGACTAAAAACTCTGCACATAGGCCAGTCACAGTGGCTCATGGGAGATGGAGGTGGGAGGATCCCTTGAGTTCCATCCAACAAAAGGAATGCAAAGATAAGTGCTAAGAGACAAAACACATTTAGACCTCAACCACAATCCCAACACCATGGAAAATTCATGGCCCCACCTACAGAGGGTAAGGCACCCTAGCAACACTCCCAAGCTGGGTTAGTGTCACAGAAGGTCAGCCAGTGCCAGAACTCTCATCTCTGTCGGACAGTAACAAGGCCTCCACCCAGTGTCAATGGAGCCTAGACTACACCACTGGTAGTAATGTGCTTTTTGTTTTTTGATACAGAGCCTCAAGCTGTTAGGCTGGGTAGAGCGCCCTGGTGTCACAGCTAACAGCAACCTCCAACTCTTGTGCTCAAGTGATCCTCTTGCCTCAGTTTTTCTATTTTTAGTAGCTATAGGGTCTCATTTTTTGCTCAGGCTGGTCATGAACCAGTGAGCTAAAGCTTTCCACCTGCTTCGGCCTCCCAGAGTGCTAGGATTACAGGCGTGAGCCACCACCCCTGGTCCCACTGGTAGTAATGAAGAGGGAGGTATGGGTGCGTGTTGCCCCTGTTGAAGTAGTGCCACAAGAAGCCAGGTAAACATGGCAGGGCATGTTTACGCCTGTAATCGTAAAACTTTGGGAGGCTGAGGCAGGAGGAATGTTTGAGGCTAGGAGTTTGAGACTAGCCTGAGCAACAGCAACACCTCATCTCTACAAAAACAAACGAAGAACAAAAAAAAAAAAAGGCAGATAAATAGAAGATTTGAGTAAGACTCAGAGGCTCAAAACCTGATACTCCAAGTTTCAATAGAAAATTATTCATTAGGCTAGGCATGGTAGCTCTTGCCTGTAATCCTAGCACTTTAGGAGGCCAAGGTGGGTGGATGACTTTAGCTCAGGAGTTTGAAACCAGCCTAAGCAAGAGAGAGACCCCCATCTCTACTAAAAATAAAAGACTTAACCAGTGTTGTGGAAGGTGCCTGTTGTCCCAGGTACTTGGGAGGCTGAGGCAGGAGGAGCGCCTGAACCCAGGAGTCTGAGGTTGCTGTGAACTAGGCTGATGCTATAGTGCTCTAGCCTGAGCAAAAGAAGACTTTGTCGCAAAAAAAAAAAAAGAAAGAAAATTGTTCATCATACCAAGAACCGGGAAGATCTCAAACTGAGTGAAGAAAGAAAATCAACAGAGATGACACAGAGATGATAGAAATGTTATAGCTATCTAACAAAACTCTTAGAGCAGCTGTCATAAAAATGCTGCAATGAGAAAAGTAGGGATGTGCTTGAAACAAATGAAAATACAGATATTCTAAGAAAAGAAATAAATTTTCAGCAAAGAAGATATAAAGAAGAAACCAATAGAATTTTTAAAACATTTGGAAAATACAATAATAAAAATGAAAAATTTATTTGATGGGCTCAGGGTAGGATGGTGGACAAAGGAAAGAATCACTGAACTTTATAATAAATATAAATTACCTGCTATGAACAAGAATAAGAAAAGAAACTGGGGCTCGGCGCCTGTGGCTCAAGTGGCTAAGGCACCAGCCACATACACCTGAGCTGGTGGGTTCAAATCCAGCCTAGGCCTGCCAAACAACAACGACGGATGCAACCAAAAAATAGCCGGGCGTTGTGGTGGGCGCCTGTAGTCCCAGCTATTTGGGAGGTAGAGGCAGGAGAATCGCTTGAGCCCACGAGTTGGAGGTTGCTGTGAGCTGTGATGCCACAGCACTATGCCCAGGGGGACAGCTTGAGGCTCTGTCTCAAAAAAAAAAAAGAAAAGAAACTGAAAAAAATAAACAGAGCCTTGGAGACTTGTGGGGCTATGAGATAATATCTATCTCCTAGACTCCCAGGAGGCTGAAAAAATAATAGAAAAAATAATGCCTAAAACTTTCCTAAATTTGGCAAAAGACATAAACCTATAGAATGAAGAAGGTGAGCAAAAATCAAACAAGAAGGCTGGGTGTGCAGCTCATGCCTATAATCCTAGCATTTTGGGAGGCCTAGGTTGAGGCCTCAATTGAGGCTAAGAGTTTAAGACCAGCCTGGGTAACATAGCAAGACCCCATCTCTTCAAAAACTGAAAAAAGAAAAATTAGCCAGTCATGGTGGTAGGTGCCTATAGTCCTAGATATTCAGAAGGCTGAAGCAAAAGGATTGAATTTTTTTTTTTTTTTTTGAGACAGAACCTCAAGCTGTCCGCCTGGGCAGGGTGCTGTAGCATCACAACTCACAGCAACCTCCAACTCCTGGGCTCAAGTGAGTCTTCTGCCACCTCCTCCCAAGTAGCTGGGACCACAGGTGCCTGCCACAATGCCTGGCTATTTTTTGGTTGCAGCCGTCATTGTTGTTTGGTGGGCCCGGGCTGGATTCGAACCTGCCACCTTAGGTGTATGTGGCTGGAGCCTTAGCCACTTGAGCCACAGGCGCCGAGCCAAAAGGATTGATTGTTTGAGCCCAGCAATTTGAGATTGCAGGGAGCTATGATCGTACCATTGTACTCTAGCCTGAACAACAGAGTAAGACCTTGTGTCAAAAACAAAACACAAAAACAAACAAGAAAAAAAGATTAAAAAGTCAAATAAAATAAATCCAAGGAAGTCCACACGAAGACATAGCATAGTCAAACACATGAAATGTAAAGGCAAAGAAAAAAACCTTGAAAGCAGTATCGTATTACAAGGCAAGAACCATCTGAATGACACAGGGTTTCTCATCAGAAACCATGGAGCCATAGAAAGTGGCACATAGTCTCAAGTATTGAAGGAAAAGAACAATTAGCCTGGAGCCCTACATACAGTGAAACTATTTCTTAAGATTGCAGGGGAAATTAAGACTTTTCCAGATGAAAGAAAATGAAGACAATCTATTTCTAGCAGACTTTCCCTGAAAGAAGGGCTGAAAGAAGTTCTCAAAGTAGAAAGGAAACAATAAAAGAAGAAATCTTTGAATATCAGGAAGGAAGAAAGAATAGGGTAAGGAAAAATATTGGTAAACATAGTAGAATGTCTCTTCCTCTTTAAAATTTTAAAATTATTTTTCATAGTTAAAGCAAAAATATAACACTGATGGCATTCTCAATATATGTTGAGGAAATATTTAAGACAATGAAACAGGTGAGGGTAAAGGAGGTAAAGTGTCTACACTTCAACCAATCTCAACATGACTAGACTGAGAAGTTACCTGTATATAACTTAATACCCAGGTTAACCACCACAAGAGCTATACGAAGAGATAGATTCAATAGCACTATAGACAAATTAAAATAGAATTTTAAAAAAGTGTTTAACCCATAGGAAAGCAGAAAAAGAACCCTTAAAATGGAAAATACAAACCAAATGGGCAGAGCAGAGTTAAGCACTAATAAATCAATAATTACAGATGATTCTCATTATTTACAATAGTTCACAAGGTCATCACAAACACATTGATAGTCAATACTGAACTGATGTTCCTATGGAAAATAAGAGGTTAGATTCCTGTGAGCCTCTGGTTGCATTTTCATCAGTCAAGCAATATATAACTTTGTTTTATGTATATTTCTGTTTAAATACCTTCTTTAATATATAGCACAGTTTAAAAAGTTCATGGAAAAATGGAATTAAAAGATGAAAACTAAAGAAAAAAAATCACTTTATTTCTCAATAACATTGTCTCCATCAAGATCAAGACACTTTTGTAAGCAATGATACATTTACTCCTTCCCTAAAGAACTGAGAGTCCTGGCTCGGCGCCTGTGGCTCAATCGAACCCTAAGGTGGTGGGTTCGAATCCCCAGCCCCGGCCGCCAAACAACAATGACGGCTGCAACCAAAAAATGGCCAGGCGTTGTGGTAGGCACCTGCGGTCCCAGCTACTTGGGAGGCGGAGGCAGGAGACTTGCTTGAGCCCAGGAGTTGGAGGTTGCTATGAGCTGTGATGCCATGGCACTCTACCCAGGGGGATAGCTTGAGGCTCCGTCTCAAAAAAACAAAACAAAACAAAAAAAACCCTGAGAGTCCTTGGAATTCAGTCCATGTACACTTTTATATATTATTAACTCAATTAAAATGGGTGCCCTTCAATGATTATTTTAGGATTAGAAAATGAAAAGAAGTCAGAAAGCTTGCCTAGGCACCTCCGGCTCAAGTGGCTGAGGCACCAGCCACATACACCAGAGCTGGCAGGTTCGAGTCCAGCCCAGGCCTGCCAAACAACAATGACGGCTGCAACCAAAAAATATGTGCATTATAATATGTGTGTGTGTGTGTGTGTGTGTGTGTGTGTGTGTTTTAAGTAAAGGTGACCATTTGCTCACTCAGGCAAAATGGTGAGCTTCTTTATTGCAACCAAAAAATAGCCAGGTATTGTGGCAGGTGCCTGTACTCCCAGCTACTTGGAAGGCTGAGGCAAGAGAATCGCTTAAGCCCAGGAGTTGGAGGTTGCTGTGAGCTGTGATGCCACAGAACTTTACCCAGGACAACAGCTTGAGGTTCTGTCTCACAAAAAAAAAAAAAAAAAAAGAAGTCAGAAAGCCTATAAGGTGGATGCTTAATGATTTCCCATTGAAATGCTTGCAAAATTGCCCTTATTTGATGAAAGGAATGAGCAACAGCATTGTTGTGGTAGGGAAGGCCTCCCTGGCAAAGCATTCTTGGTGTGTTTTTCTGCTGAAGTTTTGGCTAACCTTCTCATAACATTCTCTCTCTTTTTTTTCTTTTGCAGTTTTTGGCTGGGGCTGGGTATGAACCTGCCACCTCAGGCATATGGGGCCGGCACCCTACTCCTTTGAGCCACAGGCGCCGCCCTCTCATAACATTCTTATAAGCTGCTGGGTGTGGTGGCTCACCCTTGTAATCCTAGCTCTCTGGGAGGTTGAGGCAGGTGGACGGATGGCTGGAGCTCAGGAGTTTGAGACCAGCCTGAGCAAGAGTGAAACCCCATCTCTAAAAAAATAGCTGGATGTTGTGACAGGCACCTGTAGTCTCAGCTACTTAGGAGGCTGAGGAAAGAGGACTGCTTGAGCCCAAGAGTTTGAGCTATGATTCCACAGCACTCTACTGAGGACAACAAAGTAAGACTCTGTCTTAAAAAACAAAAAACTCCCAAACAACACAAAAAACACTCTCATAAGCAGATGATATTATTCGGCCCTCCAGAAAGTGAATAAGCAAAATGCAGTAAGTGTCAAAAACAAACCCCCCAAACTGTTGCCTTGACCTTTGCTCTTGACTGGTCCACTTTTGCTTTGGGTGGACCACTTCCAACTCTTGGCAGCCATTGCTTTGACTGTGTTTTGTCTTTATGATTATACTGGTAAAGCCATGCTCCATCTTCAAGATCTTGATCCCACTTGTTTAAAATTTGCATTGAAAGCCCTGCCTTTATCTACAGTTGATGTGGTTATAGTTTTGTTACCATCGAGTAGAAAATTTGCTTAACTTTAAATATTCAGGCAGCACTGTGTAAGCTGAACAACGGAGATGTCTATGGTGTTAGCTATTGTTTCTGCTATTAATTGTTAGTTCTCTTCAATTAGGACATAAAAAAGAATAATTTTTTCTTGCAAAGTGATGTGGAAGGTCTGCCATTGTGGGCTTCATCTTCAACATCATCTTATCCCTTAAGTAACTGTAAATGATTAATTGGTGCATTGTTCCCACAAACTTTTCATAAAGCATCAGTGATTCAGTGATTCCAGCATTCTTCCACCTAAGCTATTTTAGGAGAATTCATGTTGTTCTGATAGGATTTTTTTCCAAACTAATGTCTTATCCTTCTTAGTGCCTCAAATTAGATCTGTTTAGGCATGTTATAAGTAGTATGAGTTTATTTTTTTATGACAAAAAATTTTCAGATCTATACATTATTTTTTCATAATATGCATTTTCCATGAAATTTATGAAGACCCCTAAAATTGGGGTCTCATTATCATTGACCTCCTAGCCAAAAGCACTGTAACTCACACATGAATACAGCTTATCTAACACATATAGTTCTTAAAGCCTTCCACAAACAAGTCTACACACAACTCTACTGACAACTTCGACAAAATGGGCCAATTCCATAAAAAGGCAAACTACCAAAACTCACCCGATATGAAAAAGACCATCTGATCAGGTCTATGACTACTAAGGAAATTTATTTCATAATTAAAAGAATCCTACCCCCTCCCCCAAAACTCTCCAGACCCAAATGTTTTCTAGGGAAAATTTTACCAGACATTTAATGAATTAACATCAATTTTACACAATCACTTCTAGAAAAATGGAAGGAGAGAATATTTCCCATTTCATCTTATTATACCAGTTAACCCTGACACTAAAGCCAAAGATAATACAAAATAAAAAAAGAAAGCCTATATCAATATCCCTGATGAACACAGAAGCATAAATCATTAACAAAGTATTAGCAAACAGAATCCAGCAATAAAAAAAGTTATACACCATAACTTAAGTGTTAAAGACCAAATATTCTTTATTTCAGTAATGCAAGGCTGGTTCAATCTTTGAGAACCAATGTAATCTGTCATATTAATAGGCCAAGGAAGAAAAATCATATGATAATATTAATTGATGCAGAAAAGATATCTGAACAAAATCAACACCTACTCAGGATAAAAACTTTGAAAAAACCAGCAATAAAGGGGATCTTCTATAATTTGACAAAAATGTTTTACAAACACCTATAGCTAACATCATACTCCATGGTGAAAAGATGGAATGTGCTGCTCCCAAGATCATGAACAACACAAAGATGTCTGTTCTTACCACTCTTATTTAACACAGTACTAGAAGTTATAGCCAGTGCCATGGGAGTAGGGGAGGATATAAAAGGCATACAAATCAGAAAAGAAGAAATACAACTGTCCTTACTTGCAGATGCCAGGAGGGTCTACACAGAAAATCTCCAGGAATCTACAAAAAAGACTCCTACAACTAGAAGTAAGTTCAGCATGGTCATGGGATACAAGATCAACATATAAAAATGAATTATATTTCCATATACTAGCAATGAACATATTAATAGTGAAATTAAAAACACAATAGCATATAGAATCACTAAAAAGTGTCTATATGTAAATCTAAAACATTTACAAGACTTATATGCTGAAAAGTGCAAAAAACTGATGAAAAAAAATCAAAGATGATTTAAATAAATGGGTATAAACTGACAAAAGGTTTACTTCAACAAGAATATAAAATGTTGTATTATATGAAGGTTGTATGCACCAGAACAACAGAGCCACAAAATATATACTGCATGAACACTAACACAATTGAAAGATGAAATAAACATTTCTACAATATTTAGGAAAGTTAACACTTCAATTTTTTTTTTTTTATCAAATCATAGCTGTGTACATTAATGCAATCATGGGGCACAAAGGGGTGGGTTTATATACTATTTGAAATATTTTCATCAAACTGGTTAACATAGCCTTCACTGCATTTTCTTAGTTATTGTGTCAAGACATTTATATTCTACACTTAATAAATTTAACATGTACCCTTGTAAAATGCACTGTAGAACACCTCAGTTTTAAAAACAGGACATCCAGACAGAAGATCTAACAGGAAACAAAGGACTGAAACCAATCAGGTCTAACCAATATACATAGCACTTCACACACTAACAGCATAATACACATTCTTCTCAAGGAATAGGGCGCTGGCCCCATATGCCGGCAGTGGTGGGTTCAAACCTAGCCCTGGCCAAAAACTGCAAAAAAAAAAAGTGAAAAGATTAAGATCATACAAAGTATCTTTGCCAATGACGTTGGAATGAAACTGGAAATCAGTAACAGAAGAAAACTGGAAAATTCACGAATATGCGAAAATTTAACAATACACTTTTTAAAAACCAAAGAGTCAAGAAGAAATTAAAAGGGAAACTAGAAAACACCTGAGACAAATGAAAATGAAAACAGCACATACCAAAACTTGTAAGATAAAGTGAAAGAAATTCTGAGAGAAAAAAAATGTAACATATATCTGTAAATGAATCCATTAAAAATAAAAAAGAAAAATCAAACCAGTAACATAATCGCCTGCCCTAAGTTACTAGACAAAGAATAGGAAATTAAAACCAAAGCTACCAATAGGAACAAAATAGTAAAGATTAGAGATAAAATAGAGAAGAGAAAAATAAATCAACAAAACCAAAAGTTGGTTCTTTGAGATCAAAAAAATTGACAAACCTTTAGAAAAAGAGAGGGAAGATGCAAATTAACAAAACCAGGGCTAGGCGCAGTGGCTCACACCTGTAATACCACTCAGGGAGTCTGAGGCAGGTTTGATTACTTGAGCTTAGGAGTTTGAGACCAGCCTGAGCAAGTGTGAGACCCCATCTCTATTAAAAATAGTCAGGCATTCTGGTAGGTGCCTATAGTCCCAGCTACTCAGGAGGCTGAGGCAAGAGGGATCACCTGAGCCCAAGAGTTTGAGGTTGCTGTAAGCTATGACGCCATAGCACTCTATACCACAGCACTCTACTGAGGGTGACTAAGTGAGAATCTGTCTTTAAAAAAAAAAAACAAAGAAAAAAATCCCACCAAAAAACCAAAATCAGAAATAAATCTGGGGCATGAATACCAATTTCACAAAAATAAAAGGGGTTTTAAGAAAACTCTATGAACAACTGCATGCCAACAAACAAACCAGCATTGAACTTGGGGGTTGCATATCACTAAGTAAGTAGGCAGACCATCTGGTTTCTCACACCTGGCTATATCCTCCAAAAGCTCCACTGGTTATTAAGCTGACAATCTATTTTCCACCTGTCTGCCTTTCTTATTTTCTCTTTGTTGGTTCAAAACTTGGGTGGAGGTAAAGGGGCTATTATTTATTGGGCAGCCTTCCCAAACTACAATACCTACCCTCATTTTTATTGTATATGTATGTTATTTAAGACAGTCAAAGCAACTGCAAAATACTAAACCAGAGCTGCAGTGTCTGGGTGTGGGGTAGGGAAGGGAAAGAGAGAGAATATGAATTCATGAAGATAGCCTCAAAACCAGCCAAGCTCCTAGAGAATTATTCATAGCCACCCAAGTGCAAGGATATGTTAATAAAAATCAAAGTAGAATACAAGGTGGGCTTAGAGCACTTGGGATGGGCAACTCTACCCTCATCTTTTAAGGGCAGAAATGGACAAGGTGCCTTTACCAGCCTTAGACAGTGAGAAATAGAATGTCTCACGGAAATAAGCACTGTAGAGGTTCAATTCTCTAGGTCAGTGGTTCTCAACCTTCCTAATGCCATGACCCTTTAATACAGTTCCTGAGGGTCACGACCCAAGGTTGAGAATAGCTGGTCTAGGTGGAGAGGCACTGAAGAAGCCAGTCCTCACAATGACTATAGTTAATCATCATTTCTATCCACTCTTCTCAATTTCAGTGAAGCCCTCCAGAAAGCATATTTACCACCTATAGTCAATCTGTCATTTGGTTGTGTGGTCAATTTCCTCTCTTCATTCCCACTCCCTTGTCCTTGCAATCCTTCAGTCAACAGACCACATACAGTATCCTCACCTGCTTCACCCCTGTCATGACTTAGGGAAATGCTCTAATTCCTCAGTCCTATGACTGTCCCCTTCTGCTAACACACATAACTGCTCATGTGATTGTCCTCACTTCCTCATGCACACCAGGGCTCCAGCCAAGACTACTCTCTTACCATTCTACAGTAGCTATGCTCCTCTATGCCTCTGGAGGACTTTACTAATGACCCAGACCCACTCTTGGCCTGGTCTTTCTTCCCTAACCTCACAACATACTTGGACTTGCCCACTGCACTGTCCCCCAGGCAGATGATCTTCACATTGTCATCAGCATCATATTTCTCTTGGTCCAGCTCACAGGGTTTGGTTCTGTCTCCTGCCATTGACTCCTAGCTGTAGAAAGGAGTCCAGCCCAGGAGAATGGGGTCTTGTCACTGTCTGGGAAGAGAAATAAGAGGCTGCTGTTAGAGATGGGAAGTTCCCTCAATCAAATCTATTTCTTCCTGTTCCTGGACAGGAAAGACAAGGAGCCAATAAAAAAGGGGCCCAAGGACACACACCCTTCTCCATTCATCTTGGGGTTGTAACCTGTACACATGAGATCCTCTCAGGGTGATTTGTCTTATGTAATTTCTGCGCTGCAGGTATGCCAAGGCCATACCTCCTATTCCCACCTGAAGAGACAGTATTCTAAAGCCATGTTGAAACTTTACAAGTTCAACATATAAAAGTTTTCTCACTTATGAAGCAGGGACCAAAAAAAGCGCCCACGTTACATGGTTTATACGTCTGCCAATATTCTCAGCTCTCACCACTGAATGATACAGACCACACAGACAAAGATGCCTAATCCACATTCCTGATCCTCTGTCCTCATGTCTCTCACCTCCCCTTCATTTTCCATCCTATTGCAACTGGCACCTGCCTCTCCCTCCCTCATTATGACTATTCCCCAAACTCTCTTCTCCAGGGGTATTTTAATCTTTCCTAGTTTTCAATATCTCCTAAATGCTGATGATGCCAAACTGAAACTCCAAGCAGACTGCTTCCCTCAGTGTCAGCCTAGCACACCCCAAATGCTGCTCTTCATAGTTGCCATCTGCACAAGACATCACCGGCCACCCAGTGGCAACATCTAAGTGTAACATCATCTCTGGCCCCCCTCATGCCCAAATATTACTTTGCAAACATTCCTGAGAATGTACCATAGTCCAGACTCTGAGTTAGCTAGGAACATAGAAATGATATTATGATGACAATGTAGCAGCAATGACTGGACCTTTCTGAGCATTCACCATGAGCAAACGGTGCACTGGGAGCAGAGATGAGACACCACAATGGCAGAGTTTACTGTGGTAAGAGCTATGACAAGCGTGCACACAGTCAGCGGTGGAAATAATAACAAGGCGCCTGAGCTTCCCCGATTGGGTCACTGCACAGCTATTGTGTCTGCGCTGGCAAGGACTGAGAGTTGTTTACCGAGGCACCCTGAGCTTCTAGCGCAATTCCCAGGATGCTTGGTAAGGACGATGAGGGGGTCTGCCTTCTCCACTTCTACCCTGTAGACAGAGCGACCTTGTTTGAAGCCAATCTCAGCCGGACAGGTCCCATGCACGAAGACTTGCAATAGCTGCGGTTGTCCAGAAGGCAACCTTTTCCACTCGACAAATATTTTGAAGCACCAACCAACGCTGCGTGAACCCACGGTCCGGTCCTTCCCGCGACCGCGCCCTCCCTTCCGCCCAGGCCCCTAGCTCCGCTTCCGAGGGGCGGTACCCACACACTGAGGCCGCTACCCAAGCGCATTTGTCTCATGTGCGGCCCCGGGCAAGTTCAGATAGCAGGTCAGTCCGCCCGTGGCCAGCTGTATCTGGGGCCCCCCGGCCCCTCGGACTTCGCCGCGTCTCTGACCTCGATAGCCTGTTCGGCTCATTAGGCGCCGCACTCCGCTTCCGGCTGGGCCCGCGTCCTTGCAGCTGCTACGCAACGGCGCAAGGACCCCAGCAGGTCTGTCCGGGCTAAGGCCGGAAAGACCCAGCTGGACGCAGGCTGGCTATCGCGGTGCCTGGCGGGGAGGCGGCCAGTCAGTGACCCGGACCGGCCAGGAGCGGGTTTGGGCCCTGGTTAGTGGCTTGGCTGTGGCCCCGACGGAGTGGATGGGTTGCGTGTCAGGTGGGGCAGGCGAACGACCAGGCCTTCTCCAGTTTGGGCTTTCGGATGTGGTAGATTTGAGCAAACATCTTGAGCTGCCGACATGTGTTATTCACCAAAAGCTAAGGCAGGGCGGCGCTTGAGCAGGGACTGGGAGAGGAGGCTGGTCAGCTCTGCAAAGCCTGTGGCGCCTCCCGGGACTCAGCAGCGAGCGCCTGCTGAGGCGGTGTTGCGTCCCCGCTGAGGGTGCAGGCCTCTTTGGAGCGGACCTTGCAGTGGGATGGGCAGATGTGAACTGTCAACGGAAAAGAAGCCACACTGTGTAAAATAATTTGAAGAGGTTTATTCTGAGGCAAATTTGAGGACCATGGTCCGGAGCCACGCCGGAGAAGCCTCGACCAAGTGGACTCCTTTTGGTGGGGTTACCGTTTGTTTTCATACGGTTCAGGGAGGGAGGTAATACGGGTAAGTTCATAAAGCAGTAAATGGAAGATGTGCATTGTTATTGCCCGAAAAGGTGGGACATCTCCAAGTAAGGGCATACAGGTTATAGGTAGGTTTAAAGATTCATTTGTAATTGGTTTTTCAGTGTAGTGTGGTGTATCAAGCTAAAAGCTTGACTTCCTCGTTTGGGTAGGACCCGGCATTGCCATTCCTGTGACTGCCAGTACACTTAAGGCTGAAGCCAACTGAGTTTTGTTTGGCTTTTGTACTGCATATGTTTATAGATGCCATCTTTGTGTTGGCAGATTTAGGGGGCCCACCTGATAAGATTCTGTGAAGAGGCCTCAGAAATCTTTTAGTTCGATTGACGAAGTGCTTTCTTGTTCATTCTATCATTTCCACAAGCAGAGGTAAATAAGACTACATACAGAGGTTCACTTAGTCAATAAGGTTGATAGGGCACCTGTGCCAGGTAGTGATTTGGCTCCTTCAGACACCACAGAGTTAAGACAATCTCTTGCCTTGGAGTTTTGTGTCCATAAGCTCTGCTGTTGAGGAAAATTGAATGTGTTGAGGGTCTGGTTTGGGCAGGTAAGATCCTGTAAGGTTAGGTCAGAGAAGGGTGGTGACCACCCTTCTAGCACCCCACCAACATCCCAGCAACTGTCATCCACTAATCTTCCAATTCTAGAACTGATGGAGAGGCACTCCGAATAGAAGGCCATAGGCTAGAAAGAGTCAGCATGGCTTGTGGCTGGTCCGAACTTGCCACCCTTGGTATATGGGGCTGGTGCCCTACTCGCTGAGCCACAGGCGCCGTCCCTGTCTCAGACTCCTGAGTAGCTGAGACTACAGATATTCACCACCACACCTGGCTAATTTTTCTATTTTTAGTAGAGATGGGGTCTGGCTCTTGTTCAGGTTGCTCTCAAACATCTGAGCTCATGGGATCCTCATGCCTTGTCCTCCCAGTGTGCCCAGGTTTTTGTGTGGAAATAAAATTCTGCTTCTCTGGTTAAATACCAGGGAGCATGACTGGTGGATTATATGATAACGCTGTTTAATTTTGTAATAAACTGGAAAACTTCTTAAGTGGCTGCACCATTTTGCATTGCCACCAGCAAAGTTTTCCAAGCACTTGTTAGCGTCTGTAGTAGTCAATGTTCTTTTGGCCATTCTTATAGTTGTGTAGTGGTATCTTGTTTTGATTTTCATTTCCCTGATGACATATATCATACATCTTTTATTCTCTGCTTTTGCTTGTTAATTGTGCTTTAAGGTCTACAATCACATATGATGCAGTCAGATACAAGTATAAGCTTTCATTGATATCGTACATCTCTCCGTATGCTTTCTTGCCATATGTATATCTTTGGTGGGAATGCTGCTGAAATATTCTGTGATTTTTTAAATTGTCTTGTTCATTTTCTTGTTGGTAAGCTTTAGGAGTTCTGCGTATATTTTGGATAACAGTCCTTTATTAGATGTGGCTTTTGCAAATGTTTTGCCCCAGTCAGACCTTGTCTTTACATTCCCTTGAAATTTCCTTCTCAGAGTACACATTTTTTATTTCAGCAAAATCCAACTGATCAATTAATTATTTCATGGATTATGTACTTGGTGTTGTATTTGAAAAGTTATCATCATAGAATGACCTATTGGGCTTGGAGTTGGGGCTGAGTCTGAGGCTGGGGCAGGGCTAGGGCTATGGGAGGGCCAGGGCCAGTGTCAGGGCTAGGGTTAGAGTTATTAGGGTTAGGGTATTAGGGGTAGGGGTAGAGCTGAGGGTTAGGCGCTAGAGGTTAGGGTTAGAGTAAGGTTAGGGTAAGGGTTAGGGTTGGATTAGGGTTTAGGGTTAGAGTTAGGGCATTGAGTTATGGGTTTGGGGCTAGGGCTAGGGTTTTTAGGGTTAGGTTTAGAGTTAAGGCTGGGACTAGAGTTAGGGTTAGAGAGTTAAGGTTAGGGTTTAGGGGTAAGGTTACAGTTAGGGGGTTGAGGTTAGTGTTAGGAGGTTAGGGTTAGAGTTTTAGCCTAGGGTTAGGTTGCGGTTAGCGCTGGGTTGGGGTTTGGGTGTTACGCATTAGAGTGCAGGTTAGTATAGGGGGTAGTGGGTGAGGGGGTAGAGATAGGGGTTGAGTTTGGGTTAGGGGCTCAGAGGATTATGGTTAAGGATTTAGGTTTAGTGTTTGGGGTTAGAGGTTAGGGGCTAGGGCAGGAATTCAGCTAGGGCTTGGGTTAGGGTTGTGTTATGGTTAGGGTTTTTATTTTAGGGTGGTTGGGGTTAGGGTTCATAGGGTTAAGAGTTAGGCTAGGGTTAGGCTTAGGACTGCGAAGGGACATGGGGTTCATCAAACCACCCCAGAGAAAGAAAACCCATTGAAAGTCTGATCCTGGATAACAGACTGCATGTAGAAGTTAGGGTTTTATGTCCTCCTATGTCTTCATCATCCATGTCTGAGCCCACAAGTGCCCTCAAGCGCCTGTTCCTAATTAATGTACATTTTGCTCTCCCTGGTGGTGAAGTGTATTATTCACTTTTAAATTTCTTCTGATTTCACCACCTGCCCCTATCCTGTCCTTGGAAAAGAGGACCTTTCTGAGCTGTTCAAGATCAGCTCTTGGTCCTGTCCCCAGAGAGGCAGGTAAGGAAGAGGCCACCTCCTGTGTTGGGTTCAGTGTGAATTAGACACCCGTTTCTTTGTTCCATGGTGGAGGAGTTCATCATGAATCCTGGAGTTTGCCCATGATTAGCCAAGTGAAAGGCCTATTTCCAGCTTTAGTAACTCCTATCTCTGTGGCCCAAGTCTCTTGTTTAATTTTGTCTTTGTGACTATGAAATCATTGCTGGTGAAATCTTGTGCAGGATAATGTGGATTATCAACATAAGCGCCCTTTGTAAAGGTGACCAGAAGCCGGTGTGGCCTGGTCTCAGCTCTCTTTACACTCAGTGTCACAAGTTCTCCTGACTCTTAACTAGTCCAACATGTTCCCAGTGGTCACGACTAGTGGTTTTCAGATGCTCACAGTGTCCCTGCCTGGCTGGGGACCCTGCTTGGGCTGGCCTCTATGGCCTACCTGATACCACCCCAAACTCTGAAAGTTATTCTGCCCATTTTGCAATTGCATATCAATGTTTTGTTTCAATATGTGTCACCAAAGAGCTTGAGTCACAGTCAGGGAGAAGAGGCCATTTGTTACGTGAGTCCACTGAATGATAGAGGATATGACAGGAGAATGAGGGTCTCAAGAAAATTTCTAAGAGCAAAGGAAAGATTAATTGGTCTTATATGATCCTCCTTAAATGAAACCTACAAGTGATACAGATTAAGAAGAAATTCTGTAAAGAAATTTAAAAATCCCAATAGGCATTTTCAAAACTGTACCATCAAGCCAGCATTTTCATTTCTTCATTGACGGTTCTCAAAAGTATCAGGAGAAACACACTTCACCTTCTGTAGAATGTAGAAATAACTCAAATATCAAACAAAAAATAGGCAGAAGTGGGTAAATGGACGTGTGATAGGAAGCAGAGAAGGAGCTCACAAGTGCAGGGGGAATGATCAGATAACAGTTTTACCCATGGACTCAGTGGATCTGAGAGATGAAAAAGCAAGACCCAGGAAAGACTCCTGGAGCCAGGAAATGTGTGTAGGGAAGAGCCAGGTCTGAGGCAGGAGAAACAAGATGCTGCTCCATGGCAGCCTCACACCTGACTTCTCAGTGTGGGAGTTGTCAAGACCAGGTACTCACATACAGGCTTCTGCAGCCTAGACCACACCCTTCCCTTGTGTGAACCACCTACAAGTAGCAGGTCCAGGAAAATCTCACTTTATGGCAAAATGAGATTAGAAATGAGTGGGCACAGTATCTATATAAAAGATGCAATTGGCGGGGGTGGGGGGAGAAGAAAAGAGGCAGGAAAAAGAAATGTAAGCAAGTGTCACCTGGAAAAGAGTTACTGTAAAACAGAAGAAAACTGATATCAAGTATTTTGCTAAAGATTCTGAAAACTTAATGACATTCAGGCCAATAGTACAAAAGGCAGACAGTAGAGATGTATACGGAAAAAAAAGATGAACTAAGACTGGCTGAAGAAGGACACTTGTGAAAATGAAGAGAAAGGAAGTAGCACCAACTGTCTCCCATACCTGGTGACTTTAGTTCCACTGTAGGCAGAGTGCTCATATTTTGAATAGACAGCGCTCTAGAATTTTTTACTATTTTTTCTTTGTTAAAAAATTTCAGATGAATGTGGGGTACAAACAGTTCGATTCCATAGTATATATTTGTAAGAAAGTCCAATTTGTAGATGCATCCCACACCTACGTAGTGTGCCATTTACCCATGCAATGTACGTGCTGTATGGAAATTTATTCAGCTCCTTCCCCCACCCCTGATTGAATTTCATTGAGTTTTTCTCTCATGTGAGCATGTAGGTGTTAATCTACTAGTTCCTATTTAGTACTGAGTACATGTGACATTTGTTTTTCCATTCTTGTGGTACTTCACCTAAGAGCATGGTCTCTAATTCCATCCAGTTTGTTAGAAAAGATAATAATCTCCATCTTTTTATGGCTGAATAATATTCTATGTATATCAATTTATTAATCCATTTCTGTGGTGAAGGGCTGTTGGGTTGTTTCTACACCTGCATATTGCACTGCTATAAACATTTGAATGCAAGCATCTTTCTGGTAGAATGCCTTTTCTTTTCCTTTGGGTAAATAGCTAGTAACAGGATTTGAGAATCACATGGTACATCTACTTTTAGCTCTTTGAGGAGTCTCTATACTGCCTTCCATAGAGGCTGCACCAGTCTGCAGTCACACAAACTGTTAAGTATTATTTCTTTACCCATCAATGCCAGTATCTGTTGGCGTTGGGACTTTATGATGTGTTTCAATGTGAGTTTTCTGGGATTCTGAAGAATGAATCTATAGCTATTCCACCCTACAAATTGACCCTCAGTTGTGAGTTGTTGAAAACTGAACACACATAGTGTCAGAGTGGCCACATAAACTCAGATGCCCCACAGTCTTCATGAAGGCAACTGACCTCTTTTCCATGGGCAAGCTTACCACAGAGACCAAGTTCCTGAGGTCTCCGGCATCATGTCTCTGTTCATTGTCCTCTGAGCAGGGTCCAGAATGGCTCATTCCTCTGAATGAAGGCCATGACTATATCTTTGAAGTTTATCCATAACACAGGACACGTAACTCTTGATCAGCCTGCAATGACTTCTCACTGCTCATAGAGGAAAAACGAGTTTGGAAGAGGGAAGAGGGAAAACCAGGTGAGGTGGCCTGATGGTGTCCATGCTCTATGGGATTTAGGCCAAGGGGTGCTGAGATTTGCAGGTTACCCCTATTTTACAACTTCAGCAGCACAGCATACAAGGACTGGTGTTGGTTGTCCTCATTTTTGTTTAGTTGAAACAGACTGCAGAGGAAATTTTAAGATATGCCACCCTAAAACATGCCACTCTGACATATTGACTATTTTGAGTTAAAGGCACTTAAATAAGCTGCAGGTGCCAGAAGAGCCATATGACATTCATTCTTTTTTTTTTTTGGCAGTTTTTGGCCAGGGCTGGGTTTGAACCTGCCACCTCTGGCATATGGGCCTGGGGCCCTACTCCTTTGAGCTACAGGCGCTGCCCTATTCATTCTGTTTTTTAAAAGCAAGAGATTAAACTCTACTGTGAGAAACATCTTCCCTATAAAATAACATCCTTATCATGAAGGATGGAAAGTTGAAGCTGAAGGAAATTCGTACAAACTAAATTTGTTAGGCTAACCCATACTTCCTAGTAACTTCTCTAGCCAAGTAACTACCCTGGCTCAAGCTCCTTTGCTTTGCCACATTTCACATCTTAGTCTTTGTCTAATTCAGCATATAAGGGATTGACTCTACTTCTTTGGGTCTTCATTTCCTTATGGGGGCTCCCTGCCACATAAAACTTGTATCAAATAAATTTGTATGCTTTTCTCCTGTTTGTGTGTCTTATGTCAATTTAATTCTCAGGCTCAGCCAGAACCCTAAAAGGATGCTCCCCATACTGCTTATTTGTATTTCTGTACTAAATACATGAATTCCTATTTGGACGTTACCTCCAAATTCCCAGGAAGTCAATAGATATTATGGGGAGCAGGTGGCTTTCAATCAAACCCAATGCAATTTATGGTTAAGAGCCCTGAATTTGGGAAGAAATTTGGGAGTGTGAACATATATTCTCTAAAGAGGAATTTGGAAGAAAGAGACTTTATTTTAGTTTGGAAAGCACGGAGACAAAGCCTTCAGTGAGATAGATGGGTTGCAGAGAAAAAAGGGAAGGCTTGCATTTTCTAGTGAAAGATCCCCCGTCAGTTCCCAATCAGGTCCATTCATGTTTATAGCCTATTGAAACTTGTTTAGTTCTGATTGGTTGATGCAGATAAGCTCTGAGTGGCTGATGCACACAATCTCTGATTGGTTGGTTCTGTTGCGCTCTGAAAGTATCCGAGTTAAAAAGGTGGCGAGAACATGAGGGATCTTTAGTCAGTAAATGGCCACTTAGCTCTATTTTTAGCTGCTTAGGGTCCATCTTGGAGGGTTGATTTTTTCAGGTTCACATTTTATGCATGGGGTTTTATGCATAAACAGTGCCAGCCTGACCGCTTGCCTTTAAGCTGTTGAGACCTTATCTATTTTTTAGGGTATAATGACATCCACTTCACAGGTAGTTAAATGATGATGTATGGCAACGTCAGCCATTATCACTATGGTTACTACTTAGGTCTGAAAACCATAGATTAACTAATGTTCCATGAAAGAGAAGAAACATCTCAGATGAATTTTATCTGTGCCATTTACATTGCACAGATAAAACACTTCCTGTCATTACTGCTATAAAAAGGTTAGCCTCCTCCGATTGTGAACAGGCCCATTCCCAAGACTACTGAGCAAAGATCTAACCTTGAGAAATGGCACGGTGAGGGGCAAGGTTCAGTCCCCTCTGTCTTTCTCACAGCAGCAAAGTCCATGGAGGATGAAGGCCCTTTGCCATGGAAGGACTCTCATTACATTCAGCTTTTGAGCCATCGTCCACAAATAACCTATAAAGGATTGCTGATCTCCTTAAAACTAAGTGCAAAATGCTCCCGGTTATGATTTTTCTTAAAGATGGAACCCATACATTTTGTGAAGACCTCAAAGTTTTCCTTACCTCAATAAGAGTTGAATTCAAAAATGAATTTGGCAGTTTTGAGCAATATACCTCATCATTTGAGGGTTCTGTTAATCAAACTCAGGCTCCCTTTGGGAAACATCTCTTTTTCTATTTACTGCTTTTTCAGTTCATTGATGTGAATCTTCAGATAAAAATAAACAGACTCAGATAGGTCCCAGTTACATATTCTCAGTGCTCCATGGAATTCATGCCTTATAAGCCTCATCACAGTTTCTTACCATTTGTGTCATGGCAGTCTTTTTCAACAGACTGCAAGATCACCAAGGCAGGGGGAGGGTGTTTCTGGTTTCCTGTGTTATCTCTATTGCCAAGCACAATGCTTACAAATAGTAGTTGGTAAGTACATATTTGATGAGTTATTTCAGTAAATGAGTTGATAGTTATTCCAACATCTCAAAAGGATTCTGGGAAAAGTCTGGACTTGAGCTCCCTTTCTCTTTCCCAGATATTTAGGACACACCATTAACCCCTTTGAGAATAACTACACATCTATCCTGGATTGTTTCAATTTCTCTGCCCACATCATTTTATTTCCCTCTCAAACTTCTTGCTTCTCAATTCCTTCCCAAACTCTTCAAGTGTACATTTAGGAGCTCATGCTCTAAAATAATGAACTGCCTACATTTCAACCTCCTTCCCCAGATATTCTCTCCTAAGGCTGTGTTATATCAGAGTGGCCAGCCCCCACACATCTTGTGGGTATCCCCAATGCTCTGCAGAGACTAGAGAATGAAGGAAATAAAGACAAAGACACAGAGCAGGAGTTAAAAGGATGGGTTCCAGGAGACCTTCCCAACTTATTTGAGGAACAGTGAAGACCCCAAAGACCCCCTGTAGTGTGTTAACTCAGTATTTATTCTAATATACATTGTCATATAAGTCAACAAATGAATAGTCATGAGGGAAAGTAAAAAACTGCTCTATACTCATCTTTTATGGTATTTATGACTTTAACTCAGCTACACATTAACCACTTTAGCTAAATTATTCTTTAACCACTTATATTCTACTTTATGTTAAACTAAAGGATTGGGATGCAGTTAATGAAACAAGGAACAAAGCTTAGAAACAGGATGTGAAAATAGACCCCAATCAGACCATACACACAAATTCCAGGAGAGGTTGTTAGGCCTCCAGGAGCCTTGCAGGCAGTCAGGCTGATGCCATGCCATACTGATAACTGCAGGGGGGTGGGAGGGGTGGGGGTGTTAGGGTGGGGCATGTTCCTCTTATCTTCCCTAGAGACTTTTCTCTCTTATTGACATCTGATGCCCACATATTTCCCAGTGCATCCTGTACCTGCTCATTATTTCTTCCAGTCCCTTTCACAGTATGGACTCTCACTGATAGGCACATCCTCCCTCCACAGGGCCATCTCTCAGTGTCACTTATCCAGGGTCCCACTGAGGGAAAGGTGAAGCCGTGGCAAGACAGATGTTTTCTGTATCCGCTGTCTCTTGGTGGTTTTTTGAGGACTTTGAGTATCAGGTCCTTAAACAGACAGGCCTCTGTTGCTGCTTATTTGGCAGACTTTTGGTGTTCTTGATACTGCTTTTGTGGTCTAACTGTGTATGTGTCTTCCTCAGCATCCACCTCTTTGGTCTTTGTTTCCTTGTTCATAACATACAATGAACTTTTAATCAAATTTTCTTTCTTTCTTTCTTTTTTTTTTTTTTTTGAGACAGAGCCTCAAGCTATCCGCCTAGGTAGGGTACTGTGGCATCACAGCTCACAGCAACCTCCAACTCCTGGGCTCAAGTGAGTCTCCTGCCACTGCCTCCCAAGGAGCTGGAACCACAGGTGCCCACCACAACGCCCGGCTATTTTTTGGTTGCAGCTGTCATTGTTGTTTTGGCAGGCCTGGACTGGATTCGAACCCACCACCTTAGGTGTATGTGGCTGGCGTGCCGAGCCTAATCAAATTTTCTAAACTACTATTTTAAAAAACAAAGTAATTGGTCATGCGAGCACATCAGAACTATCTCTTCTCACTAGGCACCCCTGCTTCCTCTCCACAGTGTTAGTGGAAAACCCAGAAATCGGAGTACAGTAGAACTTAAGCTCAACTAATCAAAAGCAGCCAACAAACTTAATGATCCTCTAACTAGGGACTTTCCAGGGGGATAGACTAAATAAGGCAACTTTATAACTTTAGCCAAGTATTTTCTTTGTGTTACTTCCACATTCACTCTATAAAAGCCTATTTGGTTTGGTGCATTCATGAATTGCTGTTTGCATAATTAAAATCTTTAAAAGCTTATTATGTCTCAGTATATATATATATTTTTTGGTTGTCAAATGACCCTTTATTGAAATAGTTTTCTTTTGTACTTTTTAACTAGCTGGGCATTCCATTGCACTGATGTTGATGTCATCTATGATGTTATCAGGGTGGCAGCCATTGACATTGCCTCACAGACTGGGCATTCTCCAGGATCTTGGTAATGTTGACAGTTTCATTAAAAGTGATATTTCTGTTATGTTTAATGTTTTCTGTATCCGCTGTCTCTTGGTGGTTTTTTGAGGACTTTGAGTATCAGGGCAGAAGAAGAGGGTATCCCTTAAATCTGTGCCTATTCTGAATAGTCAGTTTCATTATAATCCTCAGACTGTAACCCTCTGTGATGTCATCACCAAAGTTTTGTGGAGACAAGCCCACCGGGGAATGAACTTGGGGGCCAGGGCAAATGTGGCACCAAATGTGCCACTGGCGAACATCAGGTATGTGACTTCGATCTCGTCAGGGTCACACTTAGGTGGATATGTTGGAGGCAGCTGGTGTCAGGTGAACCTAGAGTCAGGACAACTGAAAAAAGATGCACCTTGACCTCCTCCAAGCCCCAAACAGAAAGACCAGTTATCCTTTTAATACCCTAGAAAAGGTCAGGTGCGGTGGCTCACGCCTATAATCCTATCACTCTGGGAGGTGAGGCAGGTGGATGGCCTGAGCTCAGGAGTTCGAGACCAGCTTGAGGAAAATCTCTAGGAAAAATAGAAAAACTCAGCAGGTGTGGTGTTGGGTGCCTATAGTCCCAACTGCTTGGGAGACTGAGGCAAAAGAATCACTTGAGCCCAGGAATTTGAGGTTGCTGTGGTGAGTGATGATGCCATGGCACTTTACATAGGGTGACAGAGTGAGACTCTGTCTCAAACAAACAAACATAGAAAAGCAACTTAAGGCTCAGTCCCCGTGGCACAGTGGTTACAGCGCTAGCCACATATACTGAGGGTTTGAACCTAGCCTGGGCCAGCTAAACACAACAACTGCAACAAAAAATAGCCAGGTGTTGTGGTAGGCGCTTGTAATTCCAGCTACTTGGGAGGCTGAGGCAAGAGAATCACTTAAGCCCAAGAGTTGGAGGTTGCTGTGAGCTGTGACACCATGGCAGTCTATCAAGGGTGACATAGTGAGATTCCGTCTCAAAAAAACAAAGGGAAAGAAAAGCAACTTACTCCCTCATCTTCAAAGTGAATAAATTCATGAGGCAAGGTCATGGGAAGGTCACTTGAAAGTCACTTGAAGATCACAAGTCAAGTGAAGGTCAAGGGAAAGTCCCTGCTATGACTACTTGTCTCTCTCTCCTTTGCTACCCATTTTAGATTTCCCTCACGTTTGGTTAGTGCATGAGTGGATTTAGATGCCTAAGGGGTCTGAGTCCTTGGTCACTGGGAGTCACTTAAAGGTCATGTCAGGGCAATTGAAGGTTACAGGAAGGTCAATTGAATGTTTGTTTTTTTTTTTTGAGACAGAGCCTCAAGCTGTCACCCTGGGTGAGTGCTGTGGCATCACAGCTCACAGCAACCTCCAACTCCTGGGCTCAAGTGAGTCTCCTGCCTCTGCCTTCCAAGTAGCTGGGACTACAGGCACCTGCCACAACACCCAGTTATTTTTTTTTTTTTTTGGTTGTGGTCATCATTATTGTTTGGTGGGCCTGAGCTGGATTCGAACCCACCACCTTAGGTGTATGTGGCTGGCGCCTTAGCCACTTGAGCCACAGGTGCCTAGCCGGTCAATTGAATGTTAATTGAAAGTCCTTTGAAGATCAATTGAAGATTAATTGAAGGTCCTAGGAAGGCAATTTGAAGATCACGAGAAGGTCAATGGACAATCACTTGAACATTAATTGAAGGTTACAAGAAGGTTAATTAAAAGTAACTTGAAGGTCAAGGGAAGGTCAATTGAATGTCATAGGAAGGTCATGTGAATATCATGTGAATGTCACATGAGAATGTCACATAATCACTTAAAAAATTGTGTGAGGTCATGTGACAATCATGTCATATTATGTGAAGATCATAGGAAAGGCACATGAATGTCATGTTGTGATCACATGAATGTGCAGTTTTGTTTTTTTTTGGCTGGGGCTGGGTTTGAACCTACCACCTCTGGCATATGGGGCCAGTGCCCTACTCCTTTGATCCACAGGTGCCCCCTGATCACATGAATGTGATGATCACTCCATGATTATGGTACCTCATGGTCACTTGATGATCATCATGTGACCACTGAGTGACTTTCAGGCAATCATCCCATGACCTTCATGTGGCCATCATGTCACATTGACCATCTGGTGACCCTCAGTTGATCAGTACATGACCTCATGTGATCATTGACTAGGGCTATACCACTTGAGGGCTATTTAATATGAGTTAATGAGGTGCTAATCCTAGGCAGTGAGACTAATGCTAGGTAACTAGGCAGGCATGCAGGCAGGTTAGGGGAGGATCTGGGAAGGCGGGATGGGGTGGAGCTAAGCAGAACAGGGGGAGGAGCTTAAACAAATTAGGCATGGCTAGAGGGCTCTATGGATACGGAGGGATCAGTGTATATTGACATGTTCTCTTTCCTATGGCCCCCTAGGAGGGGTGTGGTGTGAAACAAACAGGAACTAAGATCCCACAGGACTCTGGGGGCACCCAGGCTGAAGCTGGCCCTTGGACGGAGCGCTGGAGTGAGCGTGTTCTTACTGGGAACTTGGAGTAAGGGCACTCAGGGAGCATACAGGCTGAGTTTGGACCCAGAGATGACGCAAAAGAAAATCCAACCGCTGGATGTCCCGAAGCCTTAAGAGAACCATAGAAGAGGAGCAGAGACCCCTGAAGCCGCCATCAGCTGGCTGAAACCCACAGGGCTCAGTTTCCAGGGGCTTTCAAAGGTCCCATTGGCTGCCAGGTTAGACCCCATCTCCCAGGCTGGGGCAGTCACCCCAGGGCTGACTCCCTTGGAAAGAGTCTGGACCAGTGGGGAAGGCCCTGCCTCCTCACAGTCCCCTTTGTAACCACTAGGTGCTGTTTGCATGGTTGAGACACATCCCTCAGAAAGTCTGTTGTAATCTTCAGGACGTAACTTCTTCTGCTCCTCTGGGGATTCCAGTCTGGTGCAGCCCTCAGCCCAGAATAAATGGGACCATTTATTGGTGGATTGCAACAGAAGCAGATGTAGTTTTTCTTTTCTAATCCTGGAGCGCCACCTCTTGTCCATACAAAAGATGTTTTTAATTATTCTTTTCATAAGAGCAGAGTGCCACCTGGTGTTCATGATATACAGAGTGTCCTTAAAGTTCGTGTGCATTTTCACCCTGGGTAGAGTGTGGTACCTCATCATAGCTCACAGCAACCTCAAACTTTTGGACTGAAGCTATCCTCCTACCTCAGCTTCCCAAGTAGTTGGGACTACAGGCACAACAATGCCAGGCTAGTTTTTCTATTTTTAGCAGAGACAGGGTCTCTGTCTTGCTCAGGCTGGGCCTAAACTCCTGAGCTCAAGCAATCCGCGGTGGAAGAGCTGGGAGCAATCCCCCTGTCTTGGCCTTCCAGAGTGCTAGGATTATAGGCGTGAGCCACTGTACGTGGCCTATATATATGGTTTTTTTTTTTTTGAGACAAGAGTTTCACTATGTTGCTCTCAATAGAGTGCTGTAGTGTCACAGCTCACAGCAGCCTCAAACTCTTGGGCTTAAGCAAGTCTCTTGTCTCAGCCTCCCAAGTAGCTGGGACTACAGGCGCACGCCACAAGGCCAGGCTATTTTTTTCGTTGTTGTTGCAGTTGTCATTGTTGCTTAGCAGGCCTGGGCCAGGTTCCACGCCATCTGTCTTGGTGTATGTGACCAACCCCCTAACCACTGAGCTACCGGCACTGAGCCTGACCTTTATTTTTTAATATTAATTTTTTTTCTTTCTGCCTTCATTACTTGTCTGCTCACAGTAGTCCACTCTCTATTCCCCATATGTCCATACCTATTCTATATGCATAATGTATTCAGTCCAAGATCTTCCAAAGCCTCAACCCACAGAAGCAACTCAACTCTAAAAAAAAAATCCCATCTAAATCTCATCAGCTCAAAAGATCAAAATCTTATCAATCAAAATTATTTAAATTAGGCACAGTTGAGACTGTAACTATGAACTATTGTGAGAAAAAATTCCTCTCCTTCTGTGAACCTTCAAAACTAGAAAACAAGTTATCAGCACCAAAAGCAAATGGTGGGACAGGTCTTAGGCACTAGTCAAAGGCATTCCTGTTACCAAAAAGAGACACGTGGAAGGAAAACAAAGGTGTCTCTGGTCCCAAGTAATATCTAAATACAGCAAGGCAAACTCTATTAGATTTCAGGCTGGCAAGCAGGCTAGGGGAGGAGCTAGGCAGAACAGGAGGAGGACTTTTAAAAAATTAGGGCAAGGGCTAGCGGGCTAGAGGGTTAGTTAATATGAATTATGTCATGAGGTACAAATCCCAGGCAGGGAGGCTAGCTCTAGGTAGCTAGGCAGGCAGGGTAGAGGTGGAGCTAGGTAGAAGAGTGGAAGGCATTTAAAAAAATTGGGTGAGGGCTATAATTCTAGAAGGGGGGCCCTAATATGAAAATTTAATGAGGTTCAAATCCCAGACAGGAAGGCTAGAGATAAGTAGCTAGGCAGTCAAGATAGGGGTGTAGCTAAGCAGAACAGAGAGTAGCTTAAAAGATTGGGCAAGAGCTAGAGGGCTCCATGGATACTGAGAGACAATTGTACAATTGCTATTTTACTGGAAATTCTAAACATTTGATTGTAATTTATTTGGGGCTTCCTAATTAGATAATCACATCTCCAAATAATGGTAGGTTTGTTTCTGTTTGCACTCCTAATTCTCCACAACATTTCGTTTTCTCACATTGACTACTATGACATAAAACTAATGAACATTCTTGTGATTTCCTTAACTTGAGGGAATATTTCTACTGTTTTATCATTATGTTTGACATTTGTGTTTTTGGAACATATTCCTTACCAAGGTAATGGAATAAATTTCTATTCTTAATTTTTAAAATAATTATCACTGACTTTTGGTTCCTGCCAAAATGCATTAACCTTAAGGAGGAATGAATTAAAAATCATTTAAGATTTTCAGTGCAATGTGAGGAATTTTCAAACATGACAGTTTGCTCAGTCAAAACAAGACAAGTATGTATTAAAGGATGGCACCTGTGGCTCAGTGAGTAGGGCGCTGGCCCCATATATCGAGGGTGGTGGGTTCGAACCTGGCCACAGTGGAACTTTAACCAAAAAATAGCCAGGCGTTGTAGTGGGTGCCTGTAGTCCCAGCTACTTGGGAGGCTAAGGCAAGAGAATCACTTAAGCCCAGGAGTTGAAGGTTGCTGTGAGTTGTGTGATGCCATGGCACTCTACCAAGGGCAGCAAAGTGAGACTTGGTCTCTACAAAAAAAAAAAAAAGTATGTATTAAAAATACTATCAATGGAAAAATATCAAAAGTACATAGAAATAATAATTCTTTTAAAAAATCTGGAAAGAGGAGAAAGTAAAAGTCAGTAAGAGAAACCTACTATATCAAAGTTGAAATCTTGAGGAAATGGGAGATTCCTAATAAAAATACACATTAGGCTAGGCTCTGTGGGTCATGCCTGTAATCCCAGCACTCTGGGAGGTCAAGGCAGGTGGATTGCTTGAGCTCAGGAGTTCTAGACTGGCTTGAGCAAGAGCGAGACCCCAACTCTACTAAAAATAGAAAAATCAACCAGATGTCATGGTGGGTGTGTGTAGTCCCAGCTCCTTGGGAGGATGAGGCAAGAGGATCACCTGAGCCCAAGAGATTGAGGTTGCTGTGAGTTCTGATGATGCCATGGCACTGCCCAGGGTGACAAAGTGAGAGTCTGTCTCAAAAAAAAAAAAAAGAAAATACACATTAACATAATGGACCCTGAAATAAGGAAAATACAAATTGATTGATTTTAGCATAGAAAAGAATAGAATAATGCTTAGAGCTCTCCTACTAGAAAAGACCACAGGATCATACAGGTTCACAGCTGAGTGTTAATTTACCTTTCATAATTTTTGGGATTACTTAAAATAGTTAAGGCATAGAGAGGAAAAAAGCAGTGATTCTGTTCAACTGATTTTATGGTATGATAGCAAAGCTTGATGTAGTTAATATATTTCATCTAATGTGTGGTGTCAGTGTTTTTAAACCACACAATATCTTATGTATCATTTCAAATACATAGCCAAGTAACTGAGAAAAACAAATGTTGATGAGTTTAGTTCCATTAAAGGTATAAAATGAATTAGTAACAAAATTTGATTTTGGTATAAATAATACATTTAAACTTAACTAATGTTGCAAGTTTTAACATGCCTATTTTTCAACTCTTCAATATCATTTCAACTACCTTAATACTAAGAAAAATGAAACATTAAAACCGTAATAAAAGCAAGCATATATGGTTCACATTGGCCCTTTTCTCTTTGGCTCCAGTGGAAGTCCATAGGTCCTCTACCCATCCTCAACTTTCCCTAGACTGTTCCAGTGTTGTATCACAGTGAGTGTCCTTTGCCTGTACTGGGATTTATCCTTAGCAACAAACCCTAATCTATAAAAGTATTTGGGCAGGGACAAAGTTTAGCTGTCAAGACCTCAGTAAGTGGATACTTTTTAAAAATAAGTCTTGATAAATTATTACAGGATAATGGTAAGTACACAGCAAACCTCCCTCCTCAGCACGAAGGGCCACAGATAGTCCCTGCTTTTCTTTGTCTTTTCTTTACATGGCCCTCATTTCCCAAAGCTCTTGCAATATCCCACCAGGCCAGTTTTGAGAAGGAAGTTGTGGTCTGTCCTGTGGCTCTGCCCCCAGGTGTTATCAAGTGTGTCTTGAGGATAATGAAGCTCTGGACCTCACTAAGATTGCAATCAAGATGTCTGTGGGTAGAATGCAGATACTTCATGTGGGCCATAGGAGATGAGTTTGCATGCCCCTTGTCATCTGCCAGGGTTCAGTGCAGAATGCTTGGCACTCCTTCCTTGGGAGTGGCCATGTTCCCCGTCCTGCAGTCCTGGTGAATTCCTGAAATTAGGTGCTCTAATTATTCCATGCTATAATGTTAGAAAATTGAACTGAAATAATTCCAACATCCTATGCCCTAATGAGAATGGATGGAGATAAGAAGAAGCAAAGTGGATAGCAATAGACATCAAGTCAATTGATTTCCTATATAATAGAAATGATGTGTAGAAATTGTTGAAATTTTCAATGTCAAAAATATAGTTTCCAACAGCATATCCAACAATGAAGTCCTTAGGTGTTAGCTGGCCACCTGTAGCTCAGCGGCTAGGGCGTCAGCCATATACACCCGAGCTGGTGGGTTCAAATCCAGCCAGACAGTGCCAAACAACAAGACAACTACAACCAGGCATTGTAGGGGTTGCCTGTATTCCCAGTGAGTTGGGAGGCTGAGGCATAAGAATTGCTTAAGCCCAAGAATTTGAGCTTGCTGTGAACTGTGACACCAAGGCATTCTACTGAGGGCAACATAGTAAGATGCTGTCTCATAAAAAAAAAAGTCCTTAGGTGCAAATCAAACAAAATATATAAAACTATGCATTCAGAAAGGCCTGAAGCAAAGTTGAGTGAAATTAAAAGAAATATGAAAAATGTAGAGGTATTGTTTACCCAGGAGTAATACAATTATTATTTTAGGGTTAGAGTGGGTTAGTGTTAGAGTTAGGGTCAGGGTCAGGGCTAGGGTTACGGGTTAGGGTGGGGGTTAGGGGTTATGGGTAGGGGTTAGTTATTAGGGTGAGCTCAGGAGTTCTAGACCAGGAGTTAGGGTAGGGTTAGGGGTTAGGGTAGGGTTAGGGGTTAGGGTTCCCTCATGGGGATGTGTCCATAGTGGAGGAGGGAGGGTGCTGTGTGAGGGGAAAGGCATGTGGGAAGCCTCTGTACCTTCTTCTCAATTTTTCTAGGAGCGTAAAACTGCCATGAAAAATTAAGTCTTTAAAAAAGACTAATCACGAAAGCAAACAGAAAACCTGGCCTGCTTCTAAAATGTCATGGTAAACTTTGGTCTCAGGCATCTCCCTGGAGGGTGTGGAGATGGCAGCAGGTGCTTCAGATGCTTTATCTTCTTTCCTTGAGGACAGGGGTGTAGGCCAGCACAGGTCACTTCCGTTTTGGCTGTGTGCATTCTGGAGGCTCTGCAAGGGCCTGACCAACCAGCCGAGTCCCAGGGTATGGAGGTTAGCTCCTAGGCAGGCAGCTAGCTCACACCGCAGCTGGGCTGCTCAATTAACCCTAATTGTTTTATCTATTGATTGCTTAATTAACTTGTCAAAGGTGAAAAAATGTGTGTTTAGTAAACACAAAGTGGTTTGTATTTCTTTATTACCTGTTCTGATTGACTTCCTGAAACAAGGGAGCAAGTGCATGTAAGAACTGGCTTAAACACAGCAAAAACATTGCAGAACCTGAAGTGAGGTGAGAGCTGGGTCATCAATAGTAACCTCGAGTGAGCAGTTCTGGTGGAAGGGAGGGCATGGGCTTGAGGGGTGCAGAAGAGAGGAGAAGTAGGCCTTGTGCAGGTGGGTGGGGTCCGAGTGAGGCCTGTACAATCTGAGGGCCATGATAGTAGCCATGGGGCAAAACCAGCCTACCTTTCAGGGCTTTATTGTTTTTTTTTCTGAAAAGAAGTAAAAAATCTAGATGTTTAATGAAAAACATGTTGGTTATGAATCAGAACTTTTTTAGGCAGTGCAAGTCAAATCTTGTCAGGACCATGAACTTACCCTGAGATATCACTTTCCTCCTGGACAAACTCCCTGATGTCACAAAGTGTTTAGACTTTCACTTCCAGCAACTCCAAAGGTGACTGACCTCTGAGTATATCTCATCAAAAGATGGACAAGCTATAATCACCCAGGCTCCCAGTATAGTCACAGGGGGATCCTTGTCTTCTGTCCAACACTGAAAATTTTTATTAACACAAGCTTTGTTTATTTTGGCCTTTATCATTTCAATTTTTGTTTAACAAATTCTACCTGATCCTGTGTATGCACATTTAAAAAAAATCTTTGATGGAAGACCTTTATCTGCAACTATTAGAATAAATTGTATTAAATTTTAAGAAGGGAAGTGCTAGGAATTTGGGCTGTGTCCTGCTGATAGAAGTCTCCAGGTATTGCTAGTGACAAGGTCTAGGGCAGTGGTTCTCAACCTTCCTAATGCCACAACCTTTTAATAGAGTTCTTGTGGGTCGTGACCTACAGGTTGAGAACAGTTGGTCTAGGGTGTGGCTGTGCTACCAGCCACTGTTCACCTGAACGGCCATTCCCTGCAGGGTACTGCTGGTCAGGTTCTGACAAGGCTGGATGAGGCATTGATATCTGGAGATTATTTACTTCCAAGGCTACTATCATAGATAAGTTGGGGAACTGGATTACATGGTAGTGTTCAAGGACTCAGGGCACGCTGTGCACCCAGCAAAGCGTTGATTAACTTCAAATTTAGTATAGAGTAAAAAAGCTTTGAGATATAACCACTTTAAAATAGGGAGATATTGTATAACCTTGTAACTCATGAGGAGGAATCTGTTTAATGTATACTATGATGAGTAACAAAATTGCTGATGTTTACTTTTACTGTGAAAACAAAAGTAACAAGGGGGGAGAGGAGGGCAGAGCAGTTTTATGGGGAGATATTCCTGTTGCTCTCTGGAGATCTGGCTTTTCTGTAAATAAATGTGAAACTTTTATCTCTCATTCAGTTCTCTGTTGATTGGCTTGGGTGGACCTACTCCTTGGTTCAGGAACAGGTGCAGTATGAGTGGCTGCAGGGGTTGTGAGCAGGGCCCTGGGAGGGAAGGCGGTCAGGAGCGGCGTGGTCAGGAGTGTGTGGCTAGGGCGATGCATGGGGCCTTTATGTGGTGAAGTCTTTGAGACATGAAATTTTGTGGGAGCTGTACTCTCCAAGGAATGCAGGGAAAGGGCCCACGCCAGTCTGCAGACATCTGCCCAGGGTGGGGCAGCAGGTGGCACAGTCCACGTTGCGAGCATCAAGGCTGGGATTTTAGGAAGGAGGGAGAATGGGCTGAACTGGCAGTGAGGAGAGAAGAGCCCCTCGCTGCAGGTTGGGCCCTGATTGGGCCCTGTGGTGAGAGGAGCTGAGAGCAGCACGCCTAAGATGAGGCATCTGAGACAGACACAAAGTCCCATTCCTGTCTGTAGGGTCCTTGGTTTTGGCTTGTGGCCCCGTGCCGCCACATCTGGACCCGTAGCAGAGAGTCCTCTCCCAGTGGCCTCCCATCCCTCTCTTACGAGGACCCTTTCAATTACTTTGGGCCCACCTGGGGTAATCCTGGATTATCTCCCTTCTCAAAATTATTAAATTACTCACCTATGCAAAGCTCCTCTCAACAGGTATAGGAACATCCACAGGGTCTGGGGATTAGAACAGGGACAGCTGCAGGAGAGGGAGGTAATGGGACATGTACTGGAGCTGAGGTCCCATCCCAGTCTCGGGGGCACCAAGGACCGCAAGGCTGCCAGCGAGGCGTGAACCCCCCCTTCCTGTCACGAGGTGCCACCTCCTCAATGCACAGGCGTGAGAGAACGCGCGGCCCCGCAGTGCGTGGGCATGAGGACAACGCGCGGCCTTTCAGTGAGCCGGCGTGGGAGAACGCGCGACTCCTCCGCGGCGGGCAGTGCACGGGGCTGAGAGAACCCGTAGCTCCTCAGCGCTGCCCTGCCTGAGGGGGTGAGGCATCGCCACCACCTCAGCGCGACAGTTTCAGGACACTGGGACTCCAGGACTCCAACTGTGAGTGCGACCTTCCTGTCCCAGCCCCGCCTGCTGAGGGGCAGCTGGTGTTCAGAGACCTGGGAGGGGGGCTCCATGTGGAGAGTGGAAGCGGAGAGCCCACTGTGTCCACACTGAGGCACCGGGTTGCACAGTGGCTGCTGCAACCCGCGTGTGGAAGTCTACTCAGTGGCTTCCACACTCAGTGACTCAGTGTCCGCTGGTGTGACTCTGCTTAGTGGCTTCTCCACACTAAAGTGACATCACACTGTTACCCGGGCGCTTGGTTCCACGGCTGTGCTGAGCTGGCTTTGGGTCAGGATCAGCCTTTGCAACCAAATTTGGTGTTGTCTCTGTTTTACTGACAGAGTGTTGACAGGATTGTTTATAAAAGCCGATTACTTCGTGGTCAGGCCGGATGGCGGCGCCTATAGTCCCAGCTACTGGGGGGAGGCTGAGGCAGGAGGACCACTGGAGCCCAGGAGTTTGAGGTTGCTGAGAGCTGTGACGCCACAACAGTGTACCCCAGGTGACAGAGTGCTACTCTGTCTCAAAACAAACAAAAAAAAAATCGCTTACTTGCAATAATTTTATACTTCTAGGGAACTCGCAACAGCAGCACAAGGAATAGTGCTCTTTTTCCCGCCCCTCTGATTCCCCAGTGGTGACTGATGGCTGTATCACCTTCGCCAGTGCACACAGAGTATTCCCTGGTATTCAACCCAAAGCAGGGACAGTAACTGTGGCGACCATTAACTCTCAAATCGGGAAGTACCCAGTTCCTACCTGACAGTTCAGTCCATTGGCCACCTCACTTCACCGACCTGTGACTGCTTGAGAAGGCGCGAGTCCCAGCAGTCTGCAGACGCCTGCAGCTCAGGCTGGTCTGTGCACCTCGCTCTGCACCTGTTTCCTCTTCATGCATTTCCTGTGAGTGCAGCTGTTGTCGTACTAATGAGTTTGTCATTTAAGTTAACGGAGAAGTGGATGAGAGATTAATAATTTTGTTTATAGAAAAGTCAGTAATTTCAAACAGCGAGGACATCTTTTTGAAGAGTTTTTTTTTGTTCTTTGGGGGAGTTACTTTTATATTTTTATATTAAAAGTATGAGTAATGTTATTAACGAGCATAGTATGTATTAGATCTCCTTATCTATAGATAAGTTTAAAACATTTTTTGTTTCTGAAATGGTTATATTTCAAAAGTACTTTTATTCAGCATAAATTTATAGTTTTATTTCACTAAGTGTATATAGTGTCCTGGGTCTTTGATATTAGGGAGTCTAGTTTCTTTCTTTCTTTTTTTTTTTTTTTTATGCCAATTTAGGAATCTTTATTAGGTTGGCCCCGACTGCCCTTCTACGTGGATACAGAGGGAACAATACTGTGAAGAGGAAAGTTTACGTAGGGTAAATTATCTGTACTATCAGGGGATACGTGCAGTTTGGGCAAGGGAACAAGTGGATGGTTTATGGCACTTGTGGTTACATAGTTTATACAAGAGGGAAAACAGAACGATTTTAAACTGGACAGCTGGTTAGGGTTAGGGTTAGGGTTAGGGATTAGGGTTAGGGTTAGGGTTAGAGTTAGGGTTAGGATAGGGGTTAGGGTTAGGGTTGGGGTTAAGGGTTAGGGTTAGGGTTAGGGTTAGGGTTGGGGTTGGGGTTAGGGTTAGGGTTTAGGGTTAGGGTTAGGGGTTAGGGTTAGGGGTTAGGGTTAGGGTTAGGGTTAGGGTTAGGGTT
>CAUYQV010108409.1:0-14942 GCA_963574575.1 Galagoides demidoff
GTGGTCCCAGCTACTTGGGAGGCGGAGGCAGGAGACTCGCTTGAGCCCAGGAGTTGGAGGTTGCTGTGAGCTGTGATGCCATGGCACTCTACCCAGGGGGATAGCTTGAGGCTCTGTCTCAAAAAAAAAAAAAAAAAAAGATGACATGGCATAGACTTGTTTTACTTGTTTACAGTCTGGATTTTGAAAGAGTAAATTTAGAAAGTATGATATTCTCATAAAGATTAAAAGTGAAGCTGTGACTTCATTGTCTAATTCTCACCAATCCCTACACCTGGCAGTGTTTCTCAGACCAGGGCTCACCCACACCTTCAATAAAAGTAAAAATTCAACCAAGAAGGCATGTTTCACAGTATTTAGAAATGAGAATAAAGTTCTCTGTAATTCTGGTAAAGAAAAGCAGAAGTTACCCGTGTGCACACAGCTCCAAAAAGGCAGTTTACTGATGTGTTTGAGAGTTTCTCTCTTATAGTCAACTACCCCCTTTATTGCCTCATTTTTTAACTTCATGTCGGGTGTGGTGGTTTCTGTGTCTACTAAGATCTAGTGGGAGCAGTAGGGGTCCACTTCTCCCTCAGAATGACACAGGGATACCTTGATAAGCCGCTGTGTGAAGGTCAGTTGCTTTGCCCCAGGCCTCTGGAGGTGCAAGCAGGAAAGTTGCACCTGCAGGTCCAGTCCTGACTGTCCTCAGCCCAGCTCACTGAACTGCAACAGCTCTGCCCCCATTCTCTGCGCCTGTGATTATTAGGAGAGGGAAGACACTATGAGAAGAGATGAGGTAATTGGAATAAACTTTTTTAAGTTCCAAGTACCTCTGGGTCAGAGCTCCAGGGAACTAGCTGCAGACCAAGGGCTCGAGTCTGTGACTCATTCTTCCTGGCTGCACTTTGGGAATAACTGTTTGCACACGTGTGTCCGTCCCTCTCCCACAACAAGGTGAGCCCCAGCAGCCTCGGGCCACTTTACAGACCGTCCCTCTAGTCTCCCACTCACTCCAAGTTGTCTTACTCAATAGAAGTGGGATCCTAACTGCTGTAAAGCAAGCTGCTCAGGAAGGTTGCCACAACAAATTAGCAGCAGTAGAGGGCTCCTCAAATCTTAAGGAGACTTAAAAATAAGTAGATGCGGAAATGACATTCAGCTGGTCTTGAAACACCTGCCAGTGTCCACACTGTTAACCCGAACACACTTCAGAAGGCATCATGGGCAAGATGATGCCCAGGGGTCCCTTCCACTCCCAGCTGCAGAAAGGGGCAGTGAGGGCTGGCACCACCACACATGCAGCCCCAAGCAACTCCAGAATGGCATCTGACCAACACTGGGTGCTTCTCAGGTCCTTCCAGCAGAGACAGGCAACTTTAGATTTCCAAAGATTTTCCTGGAAAGGGCGCAGATATGCATGACCACTCGAGGTGGAACAAACTGGCTCATTGTGAGGGCAGCACCAGGCCCTTCCTGTCACACACCTGTCGACAAACAATCCCACTCCCTTTCCTCCTTCTAAACTCAGCCTTCTCCAAAACATGATGGGATTTGGGGCAACTTAGCTGCTTTATCTGCCTGGGTTTTATTCCTGCCTTTCACACAATCTGATACCAGGAAGTAGGAGAATGGGCAATGTGTCAGGTTGTTAAATAATGATTTGCTTAGCTAGTGAATAGATGAACCCAAACTATGAATCTCTGAGCCCCGCCTGAGATGTGTGAACATTGCCATATTCTTTGTGAGAAAACATGCAGTTCTGTGTCCCGTCATGGGGCAAAGGACATGACCTGAATGGGTCCCCAACATCCGACAGGAAGGAGAGCTCTTTCTTGGACCCGTAGGCCAGGCTGCAGGGCATCTCCCCAGCTCTGTGGTGAAAGGGAGGGTCGCAGAAGGTTCCCCACAGGTGGTACCAACTTTCTGTGGGTGGAATCTATGCCGTGACCCTGGTGGTAGACAGCACCACCGCATCGCAGCTCTGCTGTAGGAGTTTGGGGTGTGAGTCAGCACTGACCATCATTGCTGGATCCCCAGGACTCACGATGAACAAGTCTCATAGACACCACTCAGTCAGATGGCTCTGCTCCCTCAGGGTCGGCCTCTCAATCGGGTCATCCATGTCCCTCTATGCCCACTGATTGCTTCAGAAGGAGGAACGATTCTCTGGATAATTTTTTCTAAATTTAAAAAAAAAAAAGTCTTTGTTATGTTGCAAAAAATGCCTTCCACTGAGACTGAGCCTCATAAGAGGATAAGTCACTTGTTTTTGTATTTGCATGAAGGCCTGTGCTGACCCCTCTGGGCAGCCAGGGAGGGTACAGTGGTGCTTGCCGGCATCACCAAGCCACGGGAACAGGTGTTTGAACTGGGGACTGTGAGTCTGGAAAGAAGCGTGCATATTAAAGTATAAAGTGTCAGTGAGGGCGGTCCCTCTGACAAGGAGCAGAGAGCAGAGCTTTTACCACCTGTGAGAGACACAGACATCACACTCTCCCCCAGAAATTCTTGGTTCTCTCCTGACACCGTGGTGGCTTTTCATGCAAAGCACACACCAAAGTCGCTAAGATGGAGGAAACCCTGAGGAGGACGTGGACTCTGTCCTCTGCCCCAACATTAGAAACTAACAATCAATGCAGAAAAATTGAAAAGTTGTGTTCCGTTTTTGTTGATGGCTTTAATCTCTTGGGGCAACCAGTCAAGATGAACCCACTTCTGTCTCACACACAGCAAGGTTCAGGGTTCCTTCCCTGTCCTGCTGTCCCTCCCTGCGTCTGTCTGTTAACATCCAGCGTGTGTGTCTGTGTCTGTGTGTGTGGAGAGAGAGCCTCTAAGGATACAGATGTGTAGAGAGACATCTCTCCCTGTCTGTCTCTCTCTCCCTCTCTCCATTGCCCTCCCTCACACACACAACCACACGCTATGGTGCATGACACACATGTGTATGTGGATCTGGACTAGAGGGAAAGACTTAGACTCACTAGGGGTTTGTGCAAAGGCAGAGGGCACACACTGTTCTGTGTTGTGCCCATGTTGAGACCCACGAGAGGTCTTTTCTTCTGCACGTTATTGAATCTCTCTGTGGCTCTGTTTTCTCATCTGCAAAGGTTATTCTCAGAATTATTTATCTGCAACAATCAACTAAGTGCTCAGTGATCCTTGGCTGTTATTATTTTCATTGTTATTGTGACATGATTAGAGGTTCGGTTCTTTGCAATGTCCTGCCCCTGCACCAAAGCATGTTAAATGCACTAGAAGAACCTACCTCACCCCCGTTCTGGGCAAGAGTCATTTTCTAACTAAAGAGGAGACATTTGCTTGGGTTCACAGGCTCCTTGCAAGAATCTTGCCTGATGAAATAGAGCAATACACTTACATAAAATAAGTATGTGTTGTTTATTTGAAATTCAAATTTAACTGGATGTTGTGCACTTTTTGGCTGAAATGTCAGGCAGCCCTCCTCACACCTGGGAAGTGAGGTGACTGGGGCTTCCCCTGTTCCTCCTGCATGTGTTACAAGCTCCTCTGGTCCTTCACTTTGCAAATAAGCCTTACGGAGAATGATCCAGAGGGTTCCATGTGTGAAAGCAGGTTAGAGATTGTGACATCCTGAATTCCTAGACTCTCTCTCCGTTAGCTGTTATGAACTCTTCCATTCATCTTGGCTGACGCTCACTGCTGATTTCACTTACGTGTAAAATTATAAAGGGCTTGATGTAGGGTGGGCCCCAGAAGGAACTTCCTGACAAAAAAAGCTCAGGAATCAATTCTTAAAAATGAATGTCACTTCTGTCACACAGAGATCTCAGTATACGACTCAGGGAAAGGATTAAATGGGAACTACAGGATGTCCTCAATGCTGCCCATAAAGCTGCCATACACAGGGACACTGGAAAATCATAGCTAAATGGGCCTTTACATACAAAATATTCATTACAAAATTTTATAAAATGTTCTCTAAGTGTCAGCCACCTCTGTAGTTATCTAGGGACCAACCCTTCTTACTCATTAACACTCACTAATTCTAAAGCTTACTTAGGGACAGAAAGAGGAAAATCTTCTGAATTTTACCGTTGACCTATCTGAATTTAAGTCTCATTTCTCAGAAGCTGCAAGGGCTTGTTTCTCTGGCACTTTGCTTGAGAATTATGCAGGGGACATGGATAAGAAGTGCCTGCCTGTTCCATCTGGAACTGGGACACCTCCCATGAAGGGACTCCAGGAGGGCTTTGCCTACCCCAGTTCTTCCTTCAGACGTGAGTCACCACCTGATCATCCCTCCTGGGTCAGATAAGTGCCCTGGGAATCTTCACTCACTGGGACAAGCTGGGCCTCATCAAAGCTGGGCATCCCAGGCTCTGGTAACTAGACATTGTCAGGGTCTTTGTGAAGTTCTGTCCTTTGCCCCAGCATACCCCGGGCAGGTCTGTTCTCTGAAGAGAGCTCTGAGTTGCCTCCAGCAACTGGGTCCTCGGAGTGCTCTTCCCTTCCCCGACAGTCACTGCCTCCCTGGGAAGGTATTCTTATGCATCCATGAAGCTGGAATTATTCAAGAAGTGTTCTTCCTTTCAGCACCCCCACCTTGTGGGTTCTGTGGCCATACCCTGTCCTATGGTCCATGCAGGAGAGCAGGTGGTCCTCTGCACACCCAGCCATCCCTGACTTTGCTGGCTGTTCTTCAAATCCTTTTTCCATGGAAGAGACACAGATGGCCAAGACAATAGTGAGAGGTCACTTCATTGCCATTACACATCAAAAATTTTTCAGAAAATCACTCCTTAATGAGGCATTGAGAGCTTTGCAGATGCTTAATAATACATTGTACATTTATACAATGTATATACAATGTATGCTGGTGTTTATGCAACATAAGTTTATACAATGTATATACAATGTATTCTGGTATTTATGCCATGTGTATTTATACAATGTATATACAATGTATAATATACATTTATACAATAGATTCTGCAACCTTATTTCCCATTAAAACATGCTTGCTGAAATTTAAGCAAGATTTAACAAATACGTATTTAAAGTTAAACCTGAGTGGTCCCAATACTACGTTTGGGATCTTCAAATATAGCTAACATGACTGATTGTTCACAGCAATCTGTAAGCCGAGCTGTGTAAGTCATCTCACTACTTTATAGCCACAGCTACAAATGAGGAGGAGGATGCTGACGGCAGTAACGTCAGATACCCACTTGTATCACTAAGTGCTTCATCTCCCCCCTCACATGCACCCCTGAAGTTGGCGCTGTCCACATCCCATTTTACAGATGAACCACTGAGGCGCAGGAAACCCGAGGCCCAGACTCCAGTCTGTGGGGGAACAGTGGAGCTGTGCAGTTTCTGTGGTTCTGAGATGGTGCACACTGGCCTGCTGTGTCCTCCAAACCACCAGCACATTAAGCTTATGATGGAAACAGAACACTCTTAATTTAAAAAGCAGCTTGTGACTTCAGGAGCGAGAATGAGACAAGCAGTGCTGTTGTTAGCGACACCCCCAGGAGAACCCAAGGCAGGCAGGGAAGAGCAGAGTGCAGAGCTTGAGCATGTGAGGGGACAGATGGCAGGCAGGGTGAGGTCACATCAAGGTGTCATGTCCCTATAGTTCAGAGGGAGGTCCCTACAGGTTGGAGACCCCAGCAGGTCAGAGGCCCCAGCAAGTGGGAGCCAGGAATGGGGGCCCTGTGGAGGCTGAAACCAGGGGCAGTCAGAGCTCTGGGGTCAGTCCTGCCCACATGCTGGGCTCCTGCTGACACTCCCATGGAGCAGGATATGGGGAACTCGCCCTGGTCAGCAGAGCCTGCAGCCCCACTGGTATGGACAACAGGCATTATGAGGATGGCCAGGCCCCTCCTCTGGGACTCATTACACTGCAAAGGATCGAGATGGCAAAGGAGACGGCAGATGGAGGCTTGGGGGTAGGATATAAATGAACCAGAGAAAGAGAAGAAGGGCATCCAGGAAGAGAGGACGAGGAAAAGCATGCCTGGGGTGCCACTCGGCACTTTGTCCCCAAGGACCCCGGAGCACCTGTCCCTTTGTGGCCCCTCTCCTTCACCATCTCACCCGGTACCCAGGGCTGGCTGGGCTATTATCCTCTGCACATTCTTCTACAATTTCACAGGAGCCCAGGGAGGGCCGTGCAGCTGGGTGGGGGTCTCAGACCTCAACACACACCAAAGCTGGGCCCCCCACAGGGAGCAAACCTGACCAGGCTGGCAGGGGCCATGGGTGCCCACGAGCTTGGCCACCCCCAGGGCAGCCCAGGAGGGACTAGTGAACTCAGGTCCCTGAGGAAGTAGGGAGGAAGGAAGTCTGTAGGAAGTCAGATTGTAGGGCATGGCCCTGGACTCCTGGTACCCCCTCCTGGATCCACTTTCAACTAAAGTAGCCAATGATGGTTTCTTTAGAACTGTCTGAGATGGTTTTCTGACAGTTCAGGACTAATAATGGAATGTGCTTCCCATGAAAAACAATTTCATGCCCATTCCCAGCCCAGCCCTGATATGCAGGGTGCACCCCACACTCTGCACGTGTGCACCCCACACACAGACTCATCTTCTCTGTCTTAACCTGTCTCTTTCTCCCATTCACTTCCAATCCCCCTGAGACCATCCCGTCCCATGTCCACTGGTCCTGTGTGCACTAGGAATACACTTGGTACTCTATGGCGGAGTGAGTTTCTGTGAGCACTGGTGAACATTTATGTAGTGCCTGCTGTGTGCCAGGGATACAGAGAGGATCTCACAGCTAATAGGGGAAGGGCTGAGCTTAGGAGCAGCCTCCTGGGCCCCCCACTGAGTGAGTCCTCCTCCCTCCCTCCTAGGCAGGTGACACTGTACCCAGCTGCCCACCCACCGCTGTGGGAGGGACCTGAGCCCTTTCAGTTATCGGTGCCTCAGTCCCCTAGAATGGCGTGATAATGAAAGTGGTCACTCCGCAGGACGGTTGGAGAGGGAAACAGGCAGGAACATGCAGCTCCAGGTGCGGGTCGGTGCACACACGTCTCACTCTTGTTCCAGGCAGCAGCTGTGGTGACAGCATTGGTCAGTAGAAGCACCTGGCTTCTGGAGTCTGATGTAGGGTCTCACCTGGCTGAGAGGTAGAGAATAAGGCCGGTGGTGTCAGCCAGTCCCTGGGATACCCCAGGCTCCATGTCCTTGTCTGGAAAACAGGGGCTGTGATGGAACATTGGCTCACAGCTCCCACATCCTAAGAAAATAAAACCTGGTACGAGATGCCCATATGCCAACATAACACACACAATATGGCGCAATATGCCTCAGCCGCTCACTCAGTAACATTTAGAGCAGCAAACACAAGCACGTCGCTGCAGCACCCTCCCCACTGGGGCTGCGTTCTCCCTCTCCACTGGGTTTCCCATTAAAACCTGGTTCCCAAACCCAAGGGGACAGTAAGGAGACAGGAGGAGGTGGCAATGACGCCTGTGCCCCGGGGGCATCTGAGAAGGAGCTGGGTACAGCTCAGGCCCCTTCCTCCACAGCTGCTCGTGGTCTCCCTTTCCCCCTAACACTGAGAGTTGGAGCTGAGCTGAGGATCCAAGTCTGCTCAAACCCGCTTCACTCCAGGGTATTTCATCCCTGCCCCCAGCACCGTCTCAGAACACTTGGAAGCCCAAGGACTCAACACACCAAGACCCAGGTCAGGCCTTTGATAATTGACTCCTGTCCTCATGGCTACATTTGTACATAAAACATGGTGACCGGGCAGGTCCCACAGCTGGAGGGGAGCCCTGTCCATGGCACCGTCTGAGGGGCAGGGCTGTGGTGCTGGGAGGGCTGAGCTGGTGCTCCCCGACCTCACGCCTGAGCTTCTCACCCTCATGTCCCTGCCACTCTCATCCAAGCATCTCAGAGCCTAATGAGATGGGGAGGGAATAAAGTGGAAGGGGAATGTGTAACAATAGTGCCACAATTAAGCATTCTTAGAATATATTTTTCTAAATTAATGCACTCAGGGGAATTGTGAATTCATTCAAGCACTCAGAATTAAAGGCGTGCAGAACAGAAGTTGCTATACAGACACCAAGCGTGACAGGGACCCATTTTTTAACACAGGGCATTTTCCTCCTGATCATGGTTAGAATGAGTGCCGTGATCAAAGCCGTCTTCTGCCTGCACGGTGACTCTCCATTTCTCCTTAACCATGTTGCATTTGTGATGATTTCAAGAAATGAAAAGCGTTTAGCAAAGTGACTGTTAAGTTTCAGGGTTTGGGGTAGAGGCTTTAGTCAGTTATCTAAACTGAGGAATGAGAGTGAAAACCCCGGTGCTGGGGCTGCCTGTGGCGTGCGTGCAGCACCGCTGTGGGTTTCAGTGCCAGGAAGCAGGCGTGTAACTGCTCAAGACCAGGCTGGAAGAGGTGAGCCGTGCTGCAGCCCAGCTGTGGGCGCCTCTCCTCCCCACAACAGGGGCACACGCACCATCTGCCCAGGGAGGGCCTGGAATGAAGAACACACACATGGGCTGAGCCACCTGTGGTCTCAGGGAGCTGCGGGTGGGTGGCTCTGCTGGGTTTGGGAACTTAGACTAGGCCAGCTTCCCCTTGCCAGCAGGGCTCTCCAGGGCAACTTTAGAAGCCAAGTGACACAGGTATGTGAATGTGTCCCCAGCCTGTGCTGTCAGCCAATATGACATCATTTGGGGGCTGGCGATGGCATTGTGAATGACAATTGCCCTGGTCACAAGGTCTGGCATAGAGACCAGAGCTCCCACCATGGTGGTGTCCACACCAGGGAGCAGCATGTCCATGACTACATCCCACTGTTGCTGTATTTCTTGGCCTGGGAGGACGTTATAAGCAGAGCTTGACCACACACAGCAGTGGCCATGTGAAAGAGGCGGGCAGTGGGCAGATAGGTCCAGGTTTGGCGAGGCCGGGGGCAGGTCTGTGAGCCTGGTCACTCGTGAAACACAGGTGTCAGCCCTGAGGTCCTGGGTACTTGGAGGCTCAGGATGCAGGGTGGAAGGTTCCTCGTGGTGCTGTTCCAGAAGCCACAGTGGTGTCAGCACCTCTCACCTGACCACCAGTCAGGGCCACCCCTGTGACAGCCGGTCTCCTAGAAGGACATCTGCAGACATCCCTGAGTCTGTGTGGAATTCCCCTTCTGCTGCCAGAAGGGCAGGTGGCATGTGCCTCCCCCCACTGCCTTATTTGACAACCCAACAAAGTGGCCGGGGCCAAGATCTCAACCAAGGCAGGTTTATTAAGCCAAGTTCAAGGACAAACCACAGGCGCATCTGTGACCTGTGCTGTCCAAGGAGGGATGTGGGAGCTGTTTGGTATTTAAGAAGCAAAGTCACATGTTAATAGAAGGTAAAAATGGGAGGGGTGGGCAGTGAGGCAAATGTTTACACCCTAGCGAGAATTTATGCAGTACCCAGGAAATCTACGTTTTGCACAGGGTTAGGTACCCATTGGGGGAGAACAGGGAGCAATGGAAGAATCAGTTATGCAGCTGTCCCTGGCCAGGTGGGAGAGAGAAGGGACTCGTCTTCTCTCTGTTCTGCCCCTGGGAAGATAAAGTTGAGGTCCACATTCTTAGTGTGGAATCCAATGACATTAGTTTGGGGAGCTGGACTCAGCCTGCCAACCTGGAAGTTATGATCTGCATTTTCTTGTTGACGGGGAGGCCAGGGAACAATTTCCTTATAAACGATTCATGGGGGCTGTCAGGGTAGATGCCCAAGGCTGTGAAACCGTCCATGGTGATCTGCCCGGAGAGTGGTGTCAGAAACAGCTGTCATCTGGGAGGGGATTGCATGACTCGGAGCCCAGGATTGACCCTCCCTTTTGCATAAGGAGCTGGGGAGGGGCTGAGATCTGCATCTTCTCTGCAGCAAGCAGGACGCTCCATCGTTTTGAGTTAGAGCCTTGGCGTGAAACTGATTATGTTTCAGTCCTGCAGCTGCCAGTGAATTTGTGTGAATTTGAGCAAGTTCTGACCTTTCTCTGTGACTCCAGAGCATTGAGAAAGGGCCATATTATAGGGTTATTTGATGATTAAAGGGTCACCTGGCACGGGGTAAGAATTCACACAAAGCCAGATTTGGCGACGCTGCCTTCACGTAGAGTGAGCAGGAGGAAGGGGCAGCCCCTGGACAGGGGCCTCATTGGCTGGTCACACTTTCCACTGTCTGCTGCAGTTTAGTTTGGGCTAAATTCAGGCCAAAATCTGGCTGAAAGAAAGATGTAACAGTGCTGTGATCAATAGAGCCTGGGATGTGCACATGAGGAGGGCAGAGTGCCCCAGATAAACAAATGACGGTAAAAGCAACGTTCAGCTGTGGGAGGCACGACTGAGGCCACGGGCAGTGGTTCCCTGGTCCACACTCACTAAAGGCGAGAGCCACGTGGCTTCAACCTGTCTGGGGCCAGTGCAAAGAGAAGTCCAGAACTGCAGGTGTGACACGCTCCCTGTCCACAGCCAACCTTGGCTAAGCCCAGCCCCTCGTCTCCCAAGAAACTGAGTCAGCATGCAGAAGGGATACTACCAGCATAGCTTCCAGTCAAATTTATATCAAAAGTCAATCATCATTTATTGTTGGAAAGGAGTTCCTTTGTAAAAATTCGCACTTGGTCACAGGTGGGTTGGCACTTGTCACAGACATCCATCTCTTGATCTTTCTGAGCTCCCAGGGGAGTTTCAAAGAGCTGGGCTGGAGCAGCCTGGCTCCACTTCCTCCACACACTATAATTGCCAGCCTGTCATGTTAGAAAGGTTCTCTCCTAAGGGAAGTATAGATTTGAAAATTTTTCAAAGTTTGGTGCGTCCAGGGTAGCCTAGATTGGTTGAGATTTCTGCTTTGTGTGGTTTTGTTTGTGTGTTTCTAATCTCGTTTGCAATCAGAGCAGATGGGAGGATATGAGAGGTGAGCAGAAAAGTGAAGGCTTTACAGAGGCAGTCGGGGCTCCATCTTCCCTCCTTGAACACTGTTAAGTGACTGAATAGTGGGCTCAACACGTCAGCTGGGGGGACTGTCACCCCTAGAAAAGAGCACTGCTGTAACACCCTCAGGAGTTGGGTCCAGGGCGCCCTGGCCAGGGAGCTGTGTCATCAACATGCTGCCCATACTTTGTGAGACACGAGTTTGACCCACTGTACCACAGGCAGCTCCTCTGAGTCTGAGGAGTAGCTATGGTGGGTTGCAGTGGTTCCCACACATGGGAGGGACAGGGGGACACTGCCACAGTGCAGCACAGCCGGCCCCAGGGAAGAGATGAGGGAACAGACAGGGACCCTGGGAAGCTATGTCCTACCCTAGCAAGCCCAGGAAAGGCCTCAATGCTTTGTGTCCCAAGTGTGAGGACTGGTGGTGGTGGGACTGTGGGGAAGTCAGGAAGACCAGCCTCAGAGGTCCAGAACTGCCAGGAGTGAGATGGGCTGGGGAGAGCAAGCCGACAGATACCCTCGGCTCAGCCTACACAGAGCATCAGAGGACCAGAGCCTGGTGGCTGGAAGAGGAGAGAAGTGGCAAATTCCCCTCCTTTCAGACAAGAATGCCCTGCTACAGTCCCCCACCTCTACCTCCACCTAGGTGGAAGTCTCAGGAGGCCTGGGACTCCTACTGCCACTTCCATTAGATTCTAAGTTCATTTATAAAACAAAACTGCCAACTGAGAGCCAGCTGCCCGAGTTTGAGGCCATCCTGAGTGCTAGCAATTTGAAAACCTGCATCATTCTAGACAAGGCATCTCTTATGGGGGGACCTGACTTTCTCATTTCAGCATTTTGCCTATACAGGGGTTTTCCAGCAGGAATGCCTAAAACTGAGCATTTTATATGACAGGGATCTGAGGAACCCAAATTGGAGATGGGGAAAGAATAATAAGAAATGAAGCTTACCCGTGATGTAGTTACCAGTTACTAGGGACAGCTGGACCTCTGGATGAGTGAAGGTGAGGTCATCAGGCCAGCTCTGAAGCAGCATTCAGCTAAGCACTGGCCAGCCGGGGTGGATGGAGGGAGAGGCGTCCACTCTGCTCTTGACCACATCCCTGTGTTTGCTGAGAAGTCCCACCCGGCATGGCAGGTGGCTCTTCCTCCCGTTCCTTCTCATATGTCGTCTTCCTACAGGAAATGTCCCTCCTTCCAAATAGCTGCTTTGGGTTCAAGACAAGATAATTTATACCAATGATTCTAATGCATCTTGCAAAGTAGCCCAGCAGTATTAGTGATGCCAGACGGCACATGTGGGTCCCAGCTCACCACACGGTGCCCTCACAGTGCCCTCAGTGTGTGCCAATTACATGATTTGAAGAAGACAGGTCTGGACCACCACCCGGAAAGCAAGTTCTGTAGTTTCCCATCTTTTGGTAGTCTGACTGATTATCTTAGAGATTTTATGATTCACTTCCTTAACTTCCCTCTGGAATTTGAAAATGGGAACTGAATAAAGTGAAATCAATACAGTAAAATAGTATGAATAAGCAGAATGGCCTAAATAAAATGGTGGGCGTCAGAGATTTCATTCCAATCCCTCCCCCGACTGCCCTAGGATATCGTGAAAGAGGAATGAGAAGGGAGTGAGGGACAGCCACAGCCCACCCAATGCACATGGTTTGGTGGCCATGTGGACATGACCACTGAAGGAAGCCCAACCACTCAGCTCCCAGTTCACACCTGCCATCTGCACTGAGTGTGCCAACTCAGCTCCCACTTCACACCTGTCATCTACACTGAGTGTGTCAACTCAGCTCCCACTTCACACCTGCATCTACACTGAGTGTGTCAACTCAGCTCTCACTTCATACCTGTCATCTACACTGAGTGTGTCAACTCAGCTCCCACTTCACACCTGTCATCTGCACTGAGTATGTCAACTCAGCTACCACCCCACACTTTCCATCTACACTGAGTATGTCAACTCAGCTACCACCCCACACTTGCCATCTACACTGAGTATGCCAACCCAGCTCCCACTTCACACCTGCCATCTGCACTGAGTATGCCAACTCAGCTCCCACTTCATGCCTGCCATCTGCACTGAGTATGCCAACTCAGCTCCCACTTCATGCCTGCCATCTGCACTGAGTGTGCCAACTCAGCTCCCACTTCATGCCTGCCATCTGCACTGAGTATGCCAACTCAGCTCCCACTTCACGCCTGCCATCTACACTGAGTGTGCCAACCCAGCTCCCACTTCACACCTGTCATCTGCACTAAGTCTGCACAACTCAGCTCCCACTTCATGCCTGCCATCTACACTGAGTGTGTCAACTCAGCTCCCACTTCACACCTGTCATCTGCACTGAGTGTGCTGACTCAGCTCCCACTTCACACCTGCCATCTTCAGTGAGTGTGTCAACTCAGCTCCCACCTCACACCCATCATCTACACTGAGCATGCATAACTCAGCTCCCAGTTCACACCTGCCATCTGCACTGAGTGTGCAAACTCAGCTCCCACTTCACGCCTGCCATCTTCACTGAGTGTGCAACATCATTTGGCTGTGGTCAGCACTGTTGTGCAGTTAGAGTCTAAAACCTGAGTGAAGGCCACTGTGGGGATTCTGCCTGGCTTGAGACCTGATTATTTGGCCCCAAATTTAATTTAGAGACAGGGACATACACAGCTGTATACTGGCACTGCCTTGACTTACTTTGTATTTCTCTCCTAGTAGTTAAATGACTTTTAAAAGTCAATTTTTAGTGGTATCTTAAGTACACACACAAAAACATATTTTAAATTAAAAAGAGAGGAAATTTTTTTTAATTAGTTCTAAAATAACCAGCTTGATAGTCTCCTGTCTGCTGGCCTGGGTTGTTAGGGTCGACATCTGCAACAGGGCTGTGTGTGTTCTGTGTAGGTGGAGAAGGCAGGATGGAGGAATCACAGCTCCACAAAGGTTACTGCCCCTGAGAGCCCCTGATGAAGACTGTGAGTAATTCTTTCCGACATGAAGGACAGTAATAAAACTTCACCTGACATGGGTAGTCCTCAGTAGACGCAGAAAGTGTAACTTTTTCTGCAGGGAAGCTTTGTGATCTTCTGAGGGTGAGTGGGCTCTTGGAAATGTCTTTCCTGTGAGGAACCCCTCGTAATTCTCAAGCAGCTAAACGTAAATGAAGTTGCAAAGGTCACTCCTATTTTATAATAGCACAAAGAAATGTCTAAGGAGCCTTTAAGCCCTGCATCCCCCCTCAGCCATCAGCACCCACACATCATCATAGAGACTCTGCCTGTCTGTAGGAAGGATGTTCGCCTGACAAATATGGGGGGTGGGTTCCCTGTTTTGTATTAGGACTTTTGAGGGATACTGAGATTTGCAAGGGGTCAAGCAATAGGCTCTAAATGCTTAAAGCATTAAATAGGCACCAGGCATCACTGACACTGAGGAAGTGAAAATAAACATGAAAAAAATCCATAAAAATCCATAAAGGAACTCACAGAAAACATGAGAGACAGATGTAAAAATACCTACACAGAAAATGTGAGAGACAGATGTGAAAATACCCACACGGAGAACGTGAGGGACAGACGTGAAAATACCCACACAGAGAACATGAGAAACAGACGTGAAAATACCCACATGGAGAACGTGAGGGACAGACGTGAAAATACCCTCAAGGAGAACGTGGGAGACAGACGTGAAAATACCCACATGGAGAACGTGAGGGACAGACGTGAAAATACCCACATGGAGAACGTGAGGGACAGACGTGAAAATACCCTCATGGAGAACGTGGGAGACAGACGTGAAAATACCCTCACGGAGAACGTGAGGGACAGATGGATGTGAAAATACCCACACGGAGAACGTGAGGGACAGATGTGAAAATAACCACACAATAACAAGATAATCGCTTTAATGGAAACACTGCTGCATTCCATGCAGAGTTGTCTCGTTGTTGCAAAGTAACATTTTAAATGCATTGCGTGACCCGTTGTTTGAAAGCCTCCCACAGCAATACCCATGGAAAAC